>JYFJ02001687.1:0-68304 GCA_000934665.2 Catajapyx aquilonaris
AATTTGGGTTCTTTCTGATTCCAACGACGTATCACACATTGCCAACAAGTCATTTTCAATTTTTGTCCCAGATGTTTACTTTTACGTGGAATTGCTCTTATGTATGTGCAACAGAACTTCTCACAGCCCCTCGCTCGCCCATGTTTCACAATAACATTATTTCAGAACGATACCAGAAGCATTCCAGAAAATTTGACAAGGATCAAAATGATGGAAATCTACCTCCGATATTTCAACATGCCGGCAATCCCCAGGTTATACTGGTGGACCTTGTTTTATACCGGCATGGCACTTTGTGAGGTAATACGGTATAAGTATGCATATACATAGCAACAGTGAAGATATTCATTTCTTGAGAAAAAGGGCGAATTAAATAGCATTTCCTGCATATAAAGAAAATTCCTGCTTATAACAGTAAATTTGGGTGGTATGGGGAGGTGTGGTGGCCGCGATGGTAACGTCACGGCTTGCTGAGTGAAAGGCCCCAGGTTCAATCCCCGCCTGGGGAACTTTCCTTTCACCTGGGTCGGGAGGGTCTCTGACCTGCACCTTGGAGGTGTCTGGCAACCTAACCTCCTGGGGGACAGCACATGACCCATGTTGTAGACATTGCACTTGCACCCCATGTTCCCTCCCCAAAAATCCCTACCCCTACCCTACATCCTTGACTCCTTGCACCGGTGACTGAAGAAAAATGACAGAGAAAACTGATGGTGGTGTGCCACCCCCCAAATAGGCCATTGATGCCTGGCAAGGGGTAAATTTAAAAAAGAAAAAATAAAATTTGGGGTGGTCCCTTGAAGAGTGTTATATCGAGAGTTTACTGTATATGCCTGTAAGATAAAACTTTGGTAACTGACACTTTAATGTGCTTCAACACAGCCATCAAAATTAGCAATTCTGCCTTTTTTGAAACGGCCCTAATATCAAAAGGTCTTGAAACCACAGCATAGAAGTGTACGGGAGTGGAGCCACATGCCCCTGCACAAATAGCCACCCCACAGCATGGGCCATTTCCGTCCAGACGTGTAAAACTACATTTTTCCCCGCCGCCCTGAGCCCTAGTGACTGGTACCTTACCTCTTCTGGGTAGCTGATCCTCCCCGCCCAAAGAGGGGCGGCCCCAGGCTCAGGCTGGCCCGCCCTGGTCAGCCACAAGTCCGCCACGCTCTGTGGGAAGTGGAAGCCGGAAACTGGAAACTCACGCTGGAAACGAACTTGTCGGTTAAACACTTCAACAGCATGTCCAAACCTGAGGGCTGAGGCTGTACGCTGTGAGTAACCGTCGTCTGCTTTGGCGCTTCCGACTCTCATTGGCCGAGAGAGAAAGAGGGATGGCGGGACCAGTGGATGACATCCTGGTTGGCGACCCTGCGCACCTGAGTCCTGAGGAGGGCAATCATTGGTCGGACAGGCAGCCATGTTGCAAAACTGCTATCACGCGACCTGTCTTTGCCACGCTGATTGGTCAGTATGAATGCGACGTAAAACATGGAGGCCTGCATGAGGCTTCAATGTATTCCATCTTGATTCTAATCGTGGGGAAGCGTGGGGGAAGTGCATGGAGCTGATTCCAATACATTTCCATACTAATGTCAATTTAAAATATATATATATGGGTGGTCCACGCCTGCATGATTTATTCTGAACAGTGTATTCGATATTTAAATTATATGCAACATTTTTATGTGGATGTTTTGGCCTGTTCTGGCTGTAATGGTTATCACGTGGGTCGTGGGTCACCAATTAGCTTAGTTGTTGAGACTGCCATAAAAAAGGTCTCTGTAGTAAACTAACTGTAATCGCATTACTTTCTTAAGTTTTGTGTGCATGTAGTCGATGCAGCGTGAGTTCGGCAAAAGGCGGATGTGACTCCTACTAAAAATTACTTAGAATAATAACTAGATAGTTGTGCTCATTTTTGACCCTATTATTTCCCATTTGGAAATTTACCATCTGTGCCTCCCATTTATACCGTAGTACCACTACCACACTTAATCAGTTGAATGAAGTTATCATCCACGAGGTCATTGAGGATATCAATCTTAAGGGACGTTCTCACGAGTGCAGTGTCTATCCTGTCATCACAGACAGAGTAGCAAAAAAGTAACTTCACCCAGCTTTGATCAACTGGTGGTTTTCACCATCGGGGTCGATCAAACTGCTTGTCATTTCTTATACATAAAACCGGTTATACACGCCTAGAAATAAAAAAATACGGTGAGTTTTTTTGTCCTAATTTGTACCCTTGAAAACTTGTCTCTATCCTATCAGTGGCGTTTGTGTGTAGTCTTCAAGCTAGAGAGGGTAGAGTTGTTCAATTGCTGATGTGTTTGGGTTCAATAAGGAGCGACAGTTGACAGCAATGCTTATGAGTCGTACAATCCGCACTGCCTGCCTTCAACAGCCAGCATTTCTGGGCATTAGGAACATGTCCGGAAGCGATGATGTGCCATTGCCAGAGCGTGCAAAGTACTTCCCAGCAAGAAAAACACCAATGTTGCCGCCAGGTACTTTCGATCGGAAAGTGGCTTTTATTACTGGCGGAGGAACTGGGTTAGGGAAGAGCATGGCACTTACACTCAGCAAGCTGGGAGCCTCGGTGTTTATAACAAGCCGGTAAGTTGAATGTAAACTCAAGTTGAATGTAAACGCTCTAGGGTCACTGTGAATTAGTGGACTGCTTTATAATGTGTATCACAATGGGTACAATTTCCTGTTGGTGTTTTTTTCCCACTGATTAAATTAACCTTATGATTATGAATGTTGGTATGAAATTTCCCATATGTGTGAATATGTGTTGAAATACTGGAAGCAAAAAAATTCACTTTTCTTATAGAAACATATCCTCATAGAAACATTAAATTATTCAACTTATGTCCAAATTGTAGCTCTTTTCAACTGTAATTATAATAATAGTAATAATGTTAATAGTAATAATAATAATGGGGGAAAATAATACAGGCGACTTCCAGTGCTAGAGGCAACCGCTAAGGAAATAAACAGCATTACTGGCAACCAAGTTGTTCCATTTGCTGCTGATGTGCGTGATCCTGAGGCTGTCAAGAAGGCAGTAGACAAATGCACTGAGAGCTTAGGACTTCCAAACATGATTGTCAACAATGCTGCTGGAAACTTCATTAGTCCAACTGAGCGATTGTCACCTAATGCTTGGAAAACCATTATCGACATTGTGCTAAATGGAACAGCTTATGTTACTTTGGACATTGGCAAGAGGCTCATATCAGCCAAACAAGGTTGAATATTTTGCCAGACTTCTTCTGAAACCATTCTACTTGAAACGGTCTTCTTACAGGAGCAGTATTTCTTGCTATAACGACCCCATATGCTACTTCCGGGTCTGGTTTTGTGTGTCCAAGTGCATCTGCAAAAGCTGGTGTTGAAGCCATGACAAAAAGCCTGGCCTCAGAGTGGGGAAGATATGGAATACGGATGAACTGCATTGCTCCAGGACCCATTGAAACTGAGGGTGCCTTCAGCCGATTGGACCCAACAGGACAGTGAGTTGGACTTACTCTTTTAATGCTAAAATTTGTAAGACATCCAAAGATCATCAGTTGTGATGAGCATTTGTATCTGGGCATTTTTGCGATAGAGCGGACATGAAGCAACGATTATTTTTTTCGCCTAAAGGAAATAAATACTATACTATACTATACTATTATTTTTTTCGTTGAATCATGTGTTTCATCACACTAATCAGATGCTCAACATCTCTACTAAACAATGCCAACCTTAAAACTGCCCAGTGTTGCTGTTCTTTGGCACCAGCTGCTCATACTTTCAACTGTGCACGCCGGAGGGCTTTTGTGTCTGAGGACACGCGCGGCTATTGGCGCCTCTGTAAGCATGGCCATTCACTCGATCACTTCTCAAGCATGCCTGTTGGATGCAGCTTGATGTCCTTTTTCGATTGATGTGCTTAAATTGTTGGAGGGTGATCTCTGTATCCGTCAGTTTCAGAAACTAACCAGAGTCATCCGAAAGCTTTGGTTCGTTACTAAAAATTCCCGTACGCACCCTATACCAATGATTTGGAACGTCAAACTTGCAAACCTCGGTGGGAGTCATGCAATACAGCAGTGTGCAAAGATTCAGCCCAATACCATACCTTCATGTATTTATTTGGACAGTAACGAATCAAAGCAACCACCTGCTGCCGAGTGTGTTCCCTCCAATCTCGGCTGCCAGCTCATGACAGCAACTCAAGAAAATGCAGAAATTTTTATATAATGGTTTTCAATGGCGCTGATTTCAGATCCGATGTCAAAAGTTCAAAATTTAAAATGGCAGATTCAATAATGGCAGACACAGGGTTGCCACAGACCTTGAAATCCTTGAAAAGTCAGGGGGGAAAAAATGATCAGGGAAATCAATGAAAAGTCAGTGAATTTGAAAATGGGTCAGGGAAAATGTTTAAAATCGCTGACCTAACGTCGGTCGCGGCTAGGACCGTCTCAGTTTGTACATGTGATTATCATTGCGCGCCGGCACAACAAAAAAATACGTCTGATTTACACCCCTTGCTGTGTTCTTTTTTGGAATGGGTTTTTTGAGTTTGCTATAGGTATGTCGAAAAGTCAGGGAATTTTGATAAAAGGTCAGG
Organism: Catajapyx aquilonaris; assembly: GCA_000934665.2. Lineage (NCBI taxonomy): Eukaryota > Metazoa > Arthropoda > Diplura > Dicellurata > Japygidae > Catajapyx > Catajapyx aquilonaris. The sequence goes on from JYFJ02001687.1 coordinate 4,628, forward strand.
GAAAAGTCAGGGAAACCCTGAGACAGCATGTGTGAGAATTGGACAGATATACAGTATTAGCGTCACAATAAGTTTACAGGGGCTTTATAGCGGGCTCTGCTTTCAAATTTGATGTAAAAAAGTTACAAATCAAAGTGGCGTGATGTGTTATCCGGATATGACCGGATGCTACGCTACCGCCGATTTTTTTTAGAAGGAAGGGAGAGGGATACAGCTCCAGAGGAGGGCACGTACTCTTCAGTGGTTCTTCTTTATGATGCTGAAAACAAATTTTCACGAATGCCTTGGATTATAAACAGTTGCCTCTATTTACAATGCCACTGCAAGATGGGTGGTCCGGAAGTGAATTGTCTCTAGTGGTCATGGTGGGAAGTGGTGGCAGCTATGGTCTGTGGTTCTTCCCAGTCATGAGAGCTTCCCGCTTTTTATAGGCCGTAAATTTTAAAGTCTGGAATTATCTCAATATTGGCAGGTCTGAATTTAGTGGAAAATTGACTGAAATGACCCATTTTCAATTACCTTCATTTATAGTCTTAGTTAATTTTTATAGAGGATCACATTATGACTTCTTATACGTATGCATATATAATATCAAGTTGTCTATTCTTTTAATTTCAAATGGTAACATGTATGTGGTACTGATAAACTTCCTTGTCTTTCACTGCCACAGATAATTTTTGTACTTACGAGTCAAATTGTAATTTGCTGTTATAAATTTTTGAATAAACATTTATTAAAATGTTTTCCCCTCTAGTCAGTTCATAACTTCATTGATGTGTCTGTGTCAGCCTGGTCCACAAAGACTGGTGTGTAGGCAGGCAGTGCCCTGGGTTACATCCAACATACACAATCATCACAGCGTAGTCCCATGATGAGGTAGTCAGCGATGACGAGGTCATACGACCCAGCCATCTTAATCGACCAATACATGAGAATCCTCTGATGACTGGTCAGGTGTCCTGATGTGTCTCGTTTTCATTATGTACGTCCTGAAGTGGTAAAACAGCTCACAAATACTACCCAGGAAAAGGTTCTGAATGGGAAAATCGCACGCCTTGGTTCGTTACTTTTTTGCTTGGTTCGTTACCGAGAGTTTTGTTGCCCTACGATGCAAAGAAGAGCAGATACCGGTACGGCAAGGTGACCAATGGATTCCTCGCATTTTTCTTCTCTAGAGCATCTCTATACTTTATAATTGATATTTAAGGAGGTTGGCGCAGCATTGCTTTTCAACCTCCAAGGATAGGGAAGGAAGGAAGCGGCTGTGGCCTATTATACGGAAGCGACCCCGGAATTATCCTAGAAAGACCGTGGAAAACCACAGAAAACCACGATCAAGGTTGCCGGCCCCGGGATTAGAACTCAGGACCTCCCGATTAGCAGTCGGACGCCTTATCCACTATGCCAACCTGCTTCGGTAGCATCTCTATACTGCCATCACAACCACTTAGAATTCTCAGAGTTATTACGCAATGTAACCCGGTGCAGAAATGCGTGTCCTCAAAACTTTGGTTTGTTACCGTGTTTGTTCTCGCTCTTCTGGCACTATCAAATGATTTATTTGTGTCGGATTTGAGACAAAATGTAGCCCTCTGTATCTGGAACTCGATAGAAAAAAACAGAATCCCCAAAGGGTTTCCACAAGCATGGAAAATCGCAATGAAAGCTTAAAAAATTGTCCGACCTTTGGTTCGTTACTGCAAATAAATGCCTATCTATTAAATCCATAGCACTGCTATGGATCATAATATGAATAGGTGAGCTAGCCTTTTTTGGGGGGTTTGATTTTATGAGTAGTGTTGACTGGTAAATCTCAATACATTTTTAACGTTTATATATTTGAGTTTCTGATGCATGCAACTTTTTGTAATGCAGGGTTATCGAAAAAGAATGTCCCATTTTTAAAACCCTATAACTCGAAAACTTGTAGAGATATCTTAATGATTTAAGTTGTGAAATGTTAAGAAATGTCTAAAGTTCTGGTCTTACCATAGTTCGTTTCGATATGAGCTGCATTTGTCGCTCAAAAAATGTAATCATAATTTGATACCCCATTATCAGCCTACGGGCTTTCCTAGGGGGGGATTTCTCCCAATTTTTTGTCTGGAACTCTTCCATTTTTACTATTTTTCTCATCACCGGAATGAAGCAGGGAAAGGGAAGGAAGGAGGCGGTTGTGGCCTATATTACGGTAACGACCCCGGAATTATCCTGCAAGGACCATGGGAAACCACGGAAAACCATGGTCAGGGTCGCCGGCCTCCGGGATTCGAACCCAGGACCTCCCGATTAGCAGTCGGACACCATACCACTACACCACTACTGCTTCGGTCGCTCAAAAAATGTAAATACTGTAATCGGTGTCCTGCTTAACTCGCTCAGGCATGTCTGGCATTACGGTTGAAATCTTTTCCCGTAGGTGATGGTGGTGCCGAATCTTTTCACCACATGTGTATCTCCACAAAAAAGTCCATCAGGGTAAAATCTGGGATTCTGGAGGGGCTAGGCATGGAGAAACTTCTCATACGAGACTTCTCACACTGGGAAGCTGAACAAATAAAAAATTTCTACGGCATGTATATTTCATGAATGAGGTGACTTTTTTATTTGAATCATCAAGAAAATGTCTGTGGTGTAAATATCAGAGATATCCAGCACCTACGGGATCGGATTGCAACGGTAACTCCAATTGTGATAGATAGGGTTTGTCCCGACACTAAATACCGGCTTTTTAAGCTGCCTAGCAATAAATGAAGCTCATATCGAAACAAACTAAGCTGAAACCAAAACGTAAACCTTTCTTAGTATTTCAAAACATAAATCATTCAGATATGTCTGCAAGTTTTCGAGTTATAGGGTTTTTAAAATAGGGCATTCTTTTTCGACAACCCCTGTATTTTATACCACTTGGCTGGATTTTTGACACTACCTTGAATTTTTGTTAAGGATTCTGATTGTTTCAGGTTTCGCAAGTCAGGATTTGACCGGATTCCTGTTGGCCGTTTGGGTGAACCTGAAGAACTGGCCAACTTAGCAGCATACATGTTAAGCGATTATTCAAGTTGGATGACTGCTGAGGTATGTGCGGATATGGCCTGTTACAAAGACATCTTCAGATTGGTCAGGCTAAATGCGGCCCAATATTAATGAAGCCAACCAACACGTAATTTAGGATTGGAAGAAACACCCTTGGTGACCTCTGATTAACATCTTTAGGTCTCGATTATTGTTTCTAATTTATCATTTTCAAGGGAGTGATCAGCAAAGAAAACAAGCTGGGGTGTTGTTATACAGGGTGAAGGGAAACTCGCACGAAATCGCCAGGTAGACTGATAGTACTCGTAAAACTAATATAGGGATGTGCAATTAGTTTTTGGCTCCGTTGCGTAGTTAATGTGTACAGTGCCCTTAAAGTGCAGAGGGCAGGATGGTACAATACGAGGTAAAAGACAAAGTGCATGGGTGTCGTACCCGGATTCTTACTCTGGCGGGATTTGATCGCCTTTTGTACATGGACGATGTGGGACCAAGGCAAGGAACCGGAGGCCCTCGAACTGACTTTTGCTTCCTAGAAGCTGGCGGAACAGATGTGACGTCATGAAACTTTGACTGTGCCGTACGCATTAACTACGCAACGGAGCTAAAAACTACAGTAATTGCACATCCCTATATTAGTTTTACGAGTACTATAAGTCTACCTGACGATTTGACGTGAGTTTCCCTTTACCCTGCATACCAGTAAGAGATGAAATTTCATTTAGAGGGCTCATCTGGCAGTTTCAGTCACAGATCTGATATTTGGGATTTTTTGTCAATTAACAAGAAATTTATAGGCCTAATTTTTGCCACTGTAGTTAGGTTATGTTTTTTAATGGTGAAAAAGTGATAGGAAAGCTGCACATACATGTATGTCAAACCCATAGAATTGTTGCAAAAGCTGCTAGCAACTGCAAATGCCACCTGTCCTAAACCAGTTAATATCATGTGGTCCTCTGATAGTAACTGTCACATTTTTTTCAGGTTGTGAAGTTTGATGGAGGGGAACACCCATTCATTGGAGGTTCATTTAATCAGCTGGTGATGCTTGGTCCAGAATCTTGGGATGTATTAAGGGACATGATCCAGTCATCAAACAAGAAGTCCAAGATGTAATATGATGTTTGCTGATAATTTTCAGCAATGGTGGTTGGTATATTTTTTCAGGTGTTCAGAATTCTGGATATATTTGTTATGTACATGGGAAACTGTTGCAATGACTGTGTCACTGGGGAATAAATGATACTCAGGTTCATGAATGGGTTTAGCATGTGTAATACAAGAGATGCTTGTTCTCATTTGGAATTCCAACTTTAAAACGTGGTGGGATGTTCAGGTTGTCAGTGGTACATAATAAGCCAGCCAGATAAAGCAGTAATACTAACCCATCATTCTGCCACCACCTGTTTACTCCTCAAAGAATAAACGCGCATATAAGGCCAGTCCCCTACTTACCATAGATACACCTTTAATATCTGTGCTACTTAAGTAAGTGAATTGTACCACAAAGTTTCCATAATTCGAAACTTGTTTTTTTGTTATACCATATACTGTAGAGTACTATCGGGTTCAAATACTTTTGGCCACTTTATCCTGGTCTTGAAGCAGCCCTTTGCACAGACCCCACGTTAAGGAGGTGTGTGTGTGTGAAGGGTTGCTTCAAGACCAGGATGAAGTGGCCAAAAGTATTTAAACCCGATAGTACTTTACATTATTTTATACCAAAGCCACTGTGCTATCCAGTTGATGCCATGGTGAGTAGGAATGGGTCCTCTGCAATGCCTAGAAGTGGGTCTCCAATATCTGTCATGTGTACTATGGGGCTCAAATTGTTTTGGCCACTTTATCCTGGTCTTGAAGCAACCCTTCGCACAGGCCCCTTGGTGAGCAGGTGTGTGTGTTCATGTCTTCAATAAGGTGTGGGGACGGAGGTCTGGGTTTCTACTCGGTCCCCACAGTGTGTGTGACACACTGTGTACTATTAGAGTGGGGACATGTGTAAATTAGTGGGGACATGTCCCCACTATTTTCAGTTGTAGGGTTTCACAAAAGTCAATTTTTCTCAGCCTAGGTTAGTTAGTAAGTGTAGGTTAGGGTAGGGTAGGGTAGGTTAGGTTAGGTTAGTTTAGTTTAGTTTACACTCGCTTCGAAAAGTTGAATTTTCACGTCCCCACGCCTTAGTGAAGACAAGGCTGTGTGTGTGTGTGAGTGTGAAGGGTTGCTTCAAGACCAGGATAAAGTGGCCAAAACAATTTTAGCCCCATAGTACATTGAGTGAAGAAATTATTTTAGGTGGGAAGATTTTAGTTGCCACATGCCACAATTTAGCGCATTTTCCCACAATTATCAGCATTTTACGTTACTACTATGTTCCATCGACTTCTTTGCGTATGTTGAAATTTTTAAAACACAAATACTGACTAAGGTGCTATGTAAGAAGAAACTTTCCAGCAAGTACACAAAAACATTGCAGTTCCACTATTCTGTCTGTCATTATCATTGCGGCAGTGGTATGCAATATTATCACGGGAAACAACATATCCCAGGCTTATAAGTTGAAGAAAATAATAGGAAATAAACTTCCCTAACAGGAATTTCTATAACTCGAAGTGCAGGTAGGGCATTACAATGGGATATTGATGCATTTTCAGTTTTCCTAAGTCAAAGTTCATATTGGCGAGTACGGAAAATTGTCTCATTTCCCAGCCGAAGGATCGAGAGTAGGCCACATGTACAGAAAGGCTTTTTCCTGATCTCCGTCTACCAAAAGAGTGTTTGACTTGATTGACAATTGAATCCTTTATTAAGAGTGAGAGCCGATCTAAGAGTACCGGTATGCAAATGTCCATAACAGAGTTTTTTGCAATAAAACAATGAGGAACATTGTAGTGTGATAGTGACAGTTACTTTTAAGTTTTGAACACCTTTCGTTGCTGGCCAGCAACGAAAGGTGTTCAAAACTTAAAAGGTAGGCTTCCTTTTAGAGTTATGTGATTTAAAAATTCAAAACTTCTCTAACTCGAATCTTTTATAACTCAGAAGTTTTTTCCCTGTCCCGTGGGGATTCGACATAGAGAAGTTTTACTGTACATGTCAATTTTCATTGAGAACCATACAATAATTTATTTATTTTACTATTATTTACCCTGTGATAGAGAACAATGCCCTTATAGGGGGGTGGAACACCACCATCAATTTTCTATAATATGATTTTTCTTCCAATTCTGGTGCAAGGAATCAAGGACATAGGGTAGGGATAGGGATTTTTTGGGGGAGGGAACACAGGTACAGGTGCAATGTCTGAAAAGGGGTTATGTGCAGTCTCCCAGGAGGTTAGGTTGCCAGACACCTCCAAGGCATGGGTCAGAGACCCTCCTGACGCAGGCGAAAGGGATCTCCCAGGCAGGGTTCAAACCCGGGACCTTTCGCACGGCAAGCCAAGACGTTACCGTCTCTGCCACCACACATCCCCACCATACAATAATTAAAAAATTATTTAAGAAGATTTGGGTTTCAATTCAGAAGAATCACCCTGTATAATGGCTGTTGATTACATTGAGAGCAGTTCCCTAATTGCATTCTAGCAGGATGCCATTCAGATGCACTTCTAAGCAGGTGCAAAACCATTTGCCTGCTTGGAACTGCATGTACAGGTCTGGACAGCAATACCAGTATTAGTTTGGATGCAGTTTATGAGTCCAACTCCTCCCACATTAATATTTCATTGCCAGTATTCATTTCACTACCAAGCACAGACACTCTTAATTGACATTTGGGTCAGTGTTTCTTTAACTACTTTCTATTGGAAATACTTTACTTTCATAAAATCATCTGCTCCTAGAATAGTATGAACATTTGCTATAATGCAGTTTTAAATACTGTTTGTAGTTTACACTTCATGTGGTGCTTTTGAAAATTCTAGCTGGCAACACGATTGTAACGAACCCTGAGAAGTGTGATATGCCCATAAGTTGGTGGGACCAGCCACAAAGTACGAAATGCCTGCCCATAATGTCATCTATCTTGTTCTGTTTCTGCCAGTAGCATTTTTTCAGTGCCTTAAGGCCCACATCCACTTAAATTCAGGAGTTCAAGTGAGTAACGAGTATGATAGGCTTTGACAAAGTGCTTGGTAATTGCATATCAAAACATAACAATGGCTTAGATAAAAATTGATCTTATCCAACTTTTTTTTGTCAAAGTCCTTGACATTGACCAGCGATGTCACAGCCAGCAGCCAGTCAGAAATCAGTTCACTCCAACTTGAGAAGAAGGCAAGAAGGAGAGCTGCTTATGCAGCTGCCTGACGAAGCCCTTTGCCTTGGACCTCACTTGATTTTTCTGGATATATGCAGCACATATGAAAGGGTTGGTGTCAAAGGATTACAAGGCCTATATTTGAGAATGGATGCAAGTCTTTTCAAAAGTTGGTTGGTTCAAAAGCTGGGTCTTGGATAAACTACCTTGCCAGTAGAAAAATATAATCATTCTGTAAATAGCAGTCACTTTTCTGTTCATGCTTGACAGGTTCCCAAATTATACAGGAATACGCTGTGTGTGAAAATACACCACCAAGACCAAAGAAAACTGGTGTGGACAAACTTCCACTGTATGCAGGATCCATCCATTACAGACAATCATATTTTTCATTATGAATTTCAATTTTCCTGGGCATCATTTAACAGAAAATGTTGGTACAGTACAAGAGAAAAGGTTCTATCAACTATATATGCGAATGGACCTTGATTTGGGAGTTACACATCATCACCACCATCTTCACGGTGTTTCCCAAACAGATATGGCGTTGCCAGTGGATATTGAGGAGGAGGTCCTCAATATCCTTGTATGACCAAATACATATACAAAAAATCTGAAGCCTGGTCAGGGACTCGCAGATAATTTAAAAGGCGCGGGGGGGGGGGGGGGTANGGGGTACAACAGATTGCCGACAGGACAGGCTATGCTGGGATGTTGACTTCGGCGGTGTCCCAGGTGACGCCCACCAACAAAGGATGGGCGAGGCAGGAGTACCATCTCATTGCTGAGTTGTTGGCACCACCAGACTGCATCCCGTCACCTTGCATGGGACAAAGGAGGACACCAAAACCTCCAGGCCTCCAGATGGAACGCCTTCTACTTGCCGAATGAACATGCTATGCTGGGATGTTGACTTCTGTGGTGTCCCAGGTGACTTATTTTCCTTTTGTTATTCTTGCCTTTCTGTGCCACTTACTGATCGCCTTGACATCATGTCAGTTTCAAAATTGTTGCCCATTAGGGTGGTAAAAGTGGGTGATAATTTGGAGACTGACATAAAATGATAAATGATATCAGTAAATGACAGAGGAATAAGGAGAAAAATTCAGCTTCATATCCCCAGTCACTCCCAGCCTGATCAGCTTAACTTAGCATTAAGGGGGGGATAAAGAGAATTGGGGAGTAAAGGATCTCGCTAACTAACAACAGCAGAACCCATTTTTTTTTTGTGGAAGTGTAACTGACCTCTCTCTCTTACACATGTGTGTGGTACTTTTTCCATATTCTTAATATAGTGTTTTTAAAAGTCATTTGCATACGCGAGTAATTTACACCGTCGTGAAATTTTAAGTGATGTCGTAACAAGCACCCAAAAATGCGCAAAAAATTGGTGCTCCTGACCAGTAAAGCCGATTTTTTTGTTTAGCTATAACCTTTTGGCAAATAATAATTTTGTCAAAATTTGACTGATTTGAGAACTACTAGAAGTTGGGGGAACCCTAATTTTCATGGTTTTTATTATGCCTAGAGGGAATGGTCAACCCCAAACGCGACCCTTCTTTTGTGAAGGGAGGGTGGGATCCAGTGTCTCCTCTTTCAGCCAGAGTTGCAACTCGAAGAAGTCCGGATTCTCTATATCCCCTTGGCTAGTCCACATGCCCAGCAGATTGTTTACCTGTCGACTCCCACTCTGCTAACAAAGCACCTGCCTGAAACTGAAAATGCTTTTGACTTCCCGTTCCCAACCAGAATGGTTTGGAAATTACATCAAGCATCCATAGGTTCCAGGACCCCCGGCAGATACCAAAATTCACCTTATGGTGTGTTCGAATGAAACATAAGTGAGGCAATATCTCAGGAGCTATTTGTCTCAGTTGAGTGCTAGTGGTATCTCTCAGTAGGCACTTGCATGGCTAATTTTCATGCATAGTAGTTAGTAGTCATTATGCATGTAGTGGGAAGGAGAGCATTTTATGCAAATCTCCCAGGGCTACGGATTCGTCCAAGCAGGCACAATTCACCATCATCCCTTTTCCTCATCAAGGAAGGAACTTCACCAGTGGACATTGTCCATTGGATGCCAAATGCATGTGGGAAAACCTGCTTCGACCACAACACCTTGGTGGACAGATTGGTGCAGAAAACCACTAAGGAAATGTTCTCTCGAAAGGTCCTCTATGCACACACGTCTGGACAAAAATTCCCTACACCTTTTGAAGAGAGTTTTGTGGTTGAAACAGACATTCCCATGGACCTTCTGCATCCAATGGACAATGTCCACTGGTGAAGTTCCTTCCTTGATGAGGAAAAAGGATTATGGCGAGTTGCGCATGTTTGGACGAATGCTCTCCTGCCCACTAAAGGCATACTGACTACTAACTTGTCTGCATGAAAATTAGCCATGCAAGTGCCTACTAAGAGATGCCACTAGCATTCAACTGAGACAAATAGCTCGTGAGATATTGCCTCACTTTGTTTCATTTGAACCCACATTATTATGCTTAAGTCCCTTACATAAAATGGTGTTGTGTAACATATTCTCCTGTATACTTTAAATCTCTAGATTAGGCTACTTATAATACCTAATACAATGTAAATGCTGTCACACAAAACTATTTAGGCTACACAGCATTTACATTGTATTAGGTATTATAAGTAATCTAGAGATGATTTAAAGTATACAGGAGAATATGTTACACAACACCATTTTATGTAAGGGACTTATGCATAATAATGTGTGTTCAAATGTATTGTAGTGCTCTGTGCAAATTCAAGTACCGGTAACTTTATGGAACTTTCCATTTTTATTCTGAATATTTTTGTTTTGTGATTGGTTGAATCCGCTGATACGGAGGGCCCACTGTATAAGTTCATAAGACCTTATATAGTTATATGTATCAACATTGCCCATCAAATGAGGTCAGTTTCAAGAAAATCAGGCTTGGACAGCAGTTGCTGTTTCCTTGTTATAAAATAGGTCAAAGAACCGCCTTTCCTGACCATTGTGGGGGATTACTGACCATCATGTAAGTACATTCTCCTGTGACTTGTACCCCTTAAAAAATGCAGGTCAAATTGGAAGTCACCTCCTGTGGAAACCTATAGAGAGTAGGGGCCTATATTGACGTTTTTGGGAATAACAATGAGTTACTTGGAATAAAACAGTGGGCTATTGGTTTAAAGTCATTAAAGGGTTTGAATTACTGTGATTTTCAAAGTTTTAATTTGCATTTCTCTCAGAGAATTAGTGTTACCCAGAGGTTGAAGTGGAGATTTTACTTCCAGTCGAAGAAAGACTGGAATGTTCATTTTTTTTTTTCCACAGTTGAATGCTGCCATTATCATCAGTAACATGTATGAAGCATTCATTGCAAAGTTAGCCACCTTTTTCCTTTTCCCTCACCAATTTTTATGATGCTGTATACCTGCAGGACTTATGGCAATGTATCTTTGGGACAACTGGTTTGGCTATGTAGTGATTGGTTGTCTACTTACAGGGGCAGGGGGCAGGTAATGTCATCCTATTCGGCTGAGGTCATATTTTGGAAATAGCTAGATATCCCCCTCAAATCCTGTGCTAAGGTATAGAATGATGATAATTTCAAAATATCTTTTTATGTTCTTTCTTGTGAACATGCATTTTGAGTTTTATTTTTTGAAGCAAACAAAAAAAAACATACATGTTCATGAGAAAGAAAGGAAAGAGACATTTTAAAATAATGTATGACTTAGCTCAAGATTCATACGCCATACATATTTGATATTTCCAACTCTTCAAGGGCGACATTATCTGCATCTCTATGTACAGTAGTCAACCAATCAGTACACACATGGCCAAACCACTTGTCCATTAGTACTGTCGATACACCATATAATCATATTGGTGTGGTAAAGGAAGAAGATAGCCAACATTAATGATTATGGAGAATGCTTCATATATCATAACTGTCTGCTAACCTTCTGATTTACTCACATAGACACTGATGACATAATGGGATGAAGGAGTGGTGTGGTATTCCCCACTTCTTTTTGGCTAAACCTAGTCACACTTTTTTCTATGTATAACATTTTGGATGTTAGGAAGACTAGGGACACAGATGGGCATGTTCCACTACTTATTGTGACAAGTTAGGGTTGAGCCATTATAGTGACTTCACAAATACCAGCACAAGTTTGAGAAGGAAATACAACTCTACTATCTTTTAACAATCACCTCCTCAACAACTTGATCCAGTTAAGTCATGAAAAAAAAGAAGAGGACACTTGGGTGAATACATACATTGGTGTAAGGATTTTTCGACCCTGTCATGCAATCCATTCATTTTAATTTGGATTCCTGTTACTCAAAAGTCTGTTTTTGAATTGGAGTTTTGTCTTAGAAACAATAATGGGCAGGTGCACTGTTTATATCTTGATGCCATTACATCGAATAAACTATAGGTAGAGGAAAACATACTGTAAAGTGTGTAACAGGGGTAGTTGTTGGGTTGGAGTGATGATACTGCTGGAGGAGAAGTGCCGAGTGCAGAGCATGTATTTACATCCCACCCATCCAACCCCTCTTAATATGTCTAACCTCTGCTTCAATGCCATTGTACAAGTTGTGCAAAAGTGTCAAACCAACTTCAGTTTTACAATATTTTTACAATTGTTTCAGCTGCATAAGACATAATAACTTCTCACATTTCATTCTCCCAGCCTCCCCTCAATCTCATACTCATGGCATGCAAAATTTTGGGAAGGCATATGTAGCCCCATATTTCTGGCACAAGTACTGTTGGCGACAGTGTGTAACTGCCATGCATTCAGTTAAAAATAAGGTGTTGTGGAAGCAACACCTGTGCCACCATGTACAAGAAACGGGCATACCAATGCACTCCCTCCTCCTGTTGTTGCACCAATAAGTGTCTCTTTTGCCCTACCAAGTTTAAGGTGGACAAGTAATCCATCAAGTGCGTGATTCCTGCATGCATGTTTGCATAGAGTCTAACAGGTGCAAATGCCCAATGGGCCAAACTTGCATCGTCCACCACTGCATAACATGACGCCACGACGCCATCTACTATCACTGTCCCGGCGGCTGTCAACGGCGCATATACACCTTTCTCCACTGTTGTCCTTACTTCCACAACCTCATCACCTTTGAGTTCAGATCCTCCAGCACCATTGAGAAGTGGCCACTGTGACCCTGTATGCACTATAACCTGGTGCCCAGGCCTCAGGCCATGGGCAAAAACAGTTCTGGCCATCCCATTGCGTAGTATGTACACCAGATGGTTGGGTGTCACAGTCAGGGTGCGTCCTGATGCAGTTCGTACCACATGAAAGAGGCGTTGCTCCTGAGGACTACGGTCCAGGAAGAGCAGGACTTCACTGTAGTAGACATAACCAGAGTGGTCCATGGCTAGGACTGTCTGGCCGGGCCTCAAGTCGGACACAGGTTTGGGCCCATAGTCCTGAGTGTGTACCATGCTTGTTGATGTGAAGCAACCACCAGATTTGACTGCTTGGGATGACTCTGTAAAGGCAGGCAGATACCAGGAAAGACTGACAACTCTTTTTCTATACCATGAAGCTCAATTAAGTGCTAACTGAAGTTACATATATGTTATGCCAGAAGCAAGAAAGTATGCAATAATGCCCTCTAAATGGTAGTTTAACTTCCACGAAGAATTAAGAGAGTTTCATCATTTGCCAATAAATAGTATTGCAATACACAATGGACAAGTTTTGCTTATTCATGTTGACTATAGTGAATCTAATCTGTGAAAAATGTGATTGGTGCAACTTGCTTGTTATTATGACTTGCATTACTGGTATATATTTACTGGCTGAGCAACCATTCAATTATATTGAGTATACTCTCAGAAATGATATAGTGATGGCTGAATAGTATTTATTAATATTTACTAATATATCATCACTGCTGCATGAATGGTGTATAGTATTTTCGATTAGGACCTAATTATTGCTAATGGACTTTCTTAAAGTCGCCTTTTAAATATTAATACGTCCTCGAATTCAAACCGATTTTTAAAGTGACATCTTCATAGAGACTCTTGCAGGAAAATATATTTCTAAATCAAATCCAGAAAGATCTTCCACAATACCCATTTTCAAGGTTAGTTACCTTCCCTGACTTTATGACAGCTCCAAAAGTTTTATCCACACCGGTTCTTTTCCTCAGCACAGTGATACTCATGCTGTGCCGTTTTCCCTCCTGAGGGACCCGTAATTAGTTAGGTGAACATTGGGCCAACCCCTTCAAATATTCCACCTTTTGTGGTATCCTCCCTTCTTCCCCCCACCTCCAAATCACCCCTTGCCCCCACCTTTAGGCACAGCAGGTTGTATAAATTAGGTTCTTATCAAAGCCCTCTTATAAATTGATACTCGTTAAAAAGCTTAGACATCTCGTGCAGTGAGTTTTTTCATTTGGCACCATGGAAGTGTTCGGCACCCTTTAAGACAGACGGTGGCCCCCTCTTTTTATGATGATTTTTCTTTGGGCTAGGGCTTTATAATGATGAGCTCTATAAAAGTGAATGGACTAATAGCACCCTCTTGATCCGCTGCCTGGTGACTAAACCTGTATTCACAGGGCGAGCGTCTTGTTTATTCCCTGTGTAGAATGTTCGGATGCCGTCTAAGGCAATTAGCATGGCGCACCTGTCACGGATGAGTTGTGTTTTTTTTTTCCGTGGGTTAAAGGCATGGGAAGTGTGGGGTGGGAGGATTTGCATCAGTAGTCCTCGCCGGGACTCGAACCCGGACTTCAGGCTTGTAGTGCCAGTGTCCTTCCGTTTAGACTACGAGGGCTGCTGGTCAGGTATATGGGAAGTTTGGTGTTTGAGGTACAGTACATGCGCGTGCTATTTTGAGAACTCATTTACGCTTTTGTATATTTGCGTGGTGGGGAAATCTTAAAATTCTGGTTGTAATTATTATTCGTGTGCAGTTATACTGTATAGAATAACACTACGCAACACGATATTTGTCCATGGAAATTCATCGTCATATTCGTGTTCCTTAGGTCACAAGTAACTCATAATGGGCATTCATTTGGTCTTTGATTGGTTTTTGACCTCGGGGCAGTCAAAAAAGAAAAGAAAAACCAAAGTCCTCAAATATAGCAGTTTTTTCCCAATCAAGTGGGCCTAAATGTTGCTAAAACATCTCGGGTTGTTTCTGAAAATAGTCACAGCTGTACACACCTATGCCGTAACACTGCACATCAAGTTTCACCAAAATTGCGAAATACCGTGGGGAGTGAAAATATCGCGAAATTTTGAAAATGGGGCTTTTATTGGATAATTTTTTCCGGTTATTGGAAGTGGTCAAAACCTAATCAACATATACATCAAATGAAAGATAAACGCGAGTAGAATGCGACTGTGGAATGTGTTTTTCCGTAAAATTCACTAAGAAAGACATGACTGTGTGGCATTTCATCAGTCACATGTCCAAGAATTTGGCTCCATTAAAATTAATGGTAATTCGGCAAACATATCCTATTATTTTCTCGCGAGCCATGCATGACCCAGGATTGAAACTGAAAATATTGAATCTTGTATGAGTCACAACTCCTGTCACCAAATATGGCTGCTCTTACGCAAATACATTACTAATTTTCGGGGTCTAAACACTTGGACATGTTACTGAGCATGTGACCGATGGAATGCCACCCATGTTTTTCTGAGTGAATTTTCGAGAGAAACAAATTACATAGGCGCATTCTACTCACGTTTCCCTTTCAGTTGATGTATATATTGATTGGATTTTGACCACTTCCAATAACAGAAAAATATTATCCAAAACAGGCCCCAATAACAGGAAAATATTATCCAAAACAGGCCCCATTTTCAAAAAAAAAACAAAATCCCTCCCCACGGTATTTCGCAATTTGTCTCAAACTTGATATACAGTGTTACGGCATAGGTGTGTACAGCTGCGAGAAAAATCCGAGATGGTCTAGCAACATTTAGGCCCACTTGATTGGGAAAAAACTGCTATATTTGAGGACTTTGGTTTTTTGACTGCCCCGAGGTCAAAACAAATCAACGACAAAATGAATGCCCATTATGAGTTACTTGTGACCTAAGGAACACGAATATGACGATGAATTTCCATGGACAAAGAAATGTCAAATTTTGTAATTAGTGAAACTGTGCTGGTGATAAACTTGATGATGCAGACGTTATTTTATATCCAAAAGAGGTGCGGAACCATTTTTCTAATACCGGTACTTTAAAAAAGAAGAAGAAAAAAAACCTTTCAGTAAGTGATAATCACATGTTGACAGTTCTGGCGCAAAGCATGGTGTTTTTAACAACACATCAGCAAGTACGCCTGTTTAGCCTCTCGCATACACACCCTTGTCATTATTTATCAAAATGAACTTATTACGGTTCTTGGCATCAATGTGAAAGGTGCACAAGAAGTGATAGGTATACCGTGAGGAAATAGTGCTTAAATATTATTTTTCTGGTCATTAGTAGATGGTCCTTATACTAGAACCTATATATAACACCTCATTCGGGGGGGGGGGGGATTACTTTGGAATAATTTATAGGCCTACTCGTAATTAAAACTGCAGTCACGGTCTGGCAGTAAGGTATTTAAATTTCTGTTTTAAGAGGATTGCAAAAATTATTTTGTAATTGCACTAAGAAAATGGCATATATTCATTCATCGTTGAAATCGGAGGCAGAGTTTTGCATGAGATAAATTATTTCTGTCAAATCATGAAAATGTCTGTGGTATAATAGGCGAGTTAACTGCAGACTAGTAGTATACCGGACCAATAATAATAATCAGCGGTCTAATATCCTATTGTCAGGTGCTGTGACCTGTCAGATTATTTGAAAATGGAAACTACAAAAAGTCAACTGCTCTAATAGGCCTATGCTATATGCTGCTACTGGTTATTATGGGTTGAATTCTTTTACTACTGGTCTTTGTGACATTTTATTGAGAGTAAGCACACTTGCTAAAACACACATTAAAACTGGTAAGATATCAATTACAGTTGATTTTAAACTTTTTTGTCGAGAAATAAGGGAGTCCCGTATCCTACAGTATATTCCATGCCCCAGCAGTTCTTTTTGCGTCAACAGGTGGCTCTGTCTGCCTGTTCTGGGACACCCAAGTTGGATCGTAAACATGTGGTCAAGTGCCTGTACTACGGCCAAGGAGCTACGGCTGCCTCCAAATTCTTCAAAGCAAACGGGGAGCGGGAAACCTACCCTACTGAATTTATTTTTATACTGACAAGAAAAAAACCAAATAAGACATACCAATATTTCATGCCATGACATTCAAATAATATCTGTACGGTACTGAACCAAACTGATACAATCACCGCGTTTTGCGGTACACGGTTTGCCAGACTAGATGGCTAACAATTCATTGCATTCTAGATGTGATGTCTGAAGAAATCCTGGTATTTCAGAACCGAAGATTGCATACTTCAAAATCACTCACCTAATTATAGAGTAGCCCAATACTCACGTTGAAAGTCAATAACTGAAGGCCATTTAATTATTCCAATGTTTGCTTTTCCTGTGAGTAAGTGATAAAAGTTTTACTCATTGTTCACTCGCACACAGAAATGCAAACTTTGCACATTGATATTCGCCATGTACCATACGTGGGTGAAGTTTATTGTTTGATAAGTACTTGCTAATAAATGCGCAGCAAGCTTGTAAAAGTCAACAAAATAGCGAGTAGGTCTATTAACAAATGTACTTCATTATGTGCCTACTTATTAACGATTGTTAACCTGCACATTCTAAACGGACAGTTATTCACCTCTATGTGTGAGCTCGACATCTCGCAATGTGTCACGAAAATAATCACGCGCATGACAAACACGTTATAAAACATGATGTTTATTGTTATTGTTGTTATTATTATTATTATTATTATTATTATTATTATTATTATTATTATTATTATTATTATTAGTCAGCCGCCTCCAGCAGAGATCCCAAGAAACAGGTGCGGTGGTCTGGTGTTACAAAAAGGACCTACATGGTTCATCGCTGTGTGCGGCCACAAATAGCATGTAATCATGTCGACATTCAAATTTGTTAATCAATTAACACGATAACAGATGAGCCAGGAAATCTATTTGCGTCCCCCCTTTTTCTTCTGTTCTGAAAATGGCCCATGTGTTTAATGACAGGGGGGGGGGGTTGACGCCTCCGGCCTTTTTCAGCGCCACCTTAGAATGAAGGATATAATTTATAATTTCGCAGGAATGCACGGCCCTCGGCCCATTTTTTTTTCTTCTTTCTTATTCTCTCTCCCCAATTCTCTTTCTCTAAATGGGTAAAAACCCCCCCACCTTTTTTCCACCTCCCGCTGCCAGTGAACAAGGAATTGACTAGAAAATAACAAGTTACCAGTAGAAAACAGGCAATTTGTTCGGAACGGGTTTTATTGAAAAGCGCAACTCTTCACTACTAAATTCGGCTAACATATGACTATAGAGTTGAGGATTTGCATGACACACTTGGCAGTTTGGAGCAACCCGAAGAGAGTAGATTACATACGTTATCAGTTATCACTAGGGTGAAACCGATGTTGGTGTTGACGGGTGTCCATCGGTTACAGGTGGGGGCATGAGAAGAATAGGCGTGGGAAACGCAAAGATGGTGTGGGAGGGTAGAATGGCATGTGGGCGGCTCCTGACCAAACGCGCAAGAAGCCGTCCTCCATGGTATGGGGTGTAGATGAAATGGGGAGGAAGAGCAGTGCCTCCCCCACCTGCCCACCCTACTTCTACAGCCACAAAAAGCTCACGACCCTGGTAATTAGCCACTTGTTCACCATTTCCTTTGGCCTTTTTCACGCATCTCATTTCAACTTCTATTCTTCCCAACAACTGAGCAAACATCTCTACACTCCCACCTTCCACCCTCCTCCCTACATACACACATACACACGCACGCCATTCTTGTCTCTCTTCTTTCTTTTTTTTTTTTTTGAGGCCCAGGGCTTTTCAATTTGGATGGTTATGGAGGAGGGAGAGGCATCCTTAATGACTAGTTGAGCCAGGCAATATGGGATCTCTTCCATCATCGCTCGAGTAAACTGAAGAGACGTCACGTCATTCAGGAGTGGAAATGGTGTTGGAGAGAATGGAGGGCCAAAAATTCACATGCATGCAGAATGCTAATAAGTCGGAAGCGAATAGTTTGCTTTGGACACGACCGGAAGGATATAAGCATGACGTGTTATTAATTCACCACAATAAGATTATGCATTTATATATGAGCACGGTTATGATTCCTTTTGAATAATAATAATAATAATAATAATAATAATAATAATAATAATAATAATAATAATAATAATAATAATTGTTGGAGAATATTTTAGAATGCCAATAATCGTAAAGAAACTCTGACGCGTAATATGTTGCGGTGTCATATGCAGTATAGGAAATATAATATATGAAAGTGATCATACAAGAGACCTTCGCACCAACTCAAAAAATAAGCATGACCGTGTATGGCCTACTTAAAATGTAAACTAAATGGCCGGTAACAAAGTCAGCTCGTCTAACCCTCTGTGTAATGTTTATCAAGAATCGCTCTTTAAGATTTCCCGCCTCTTCTGACATTGGTGACATTTGTTATCAACATTTCCCACAAATATTTACTTTCTGCAATGTAAGATAGGTTTGTCCGTGGTCAAGGTGGCCACAATAAACTGTTTGCAAAACATCATCGCAACCGGAATAATTTATGTATAGCAGATAGAAGATATATGCCACTGGATGCTTCCGCAATGCTTCTTCAAGAATATTCCGCCAATACATGTATAGCAGTTATGAAAATCGCTGGCACGTATCATATATGCTTACTAATAAACATGGCAGAACAACCCAGGACTTGCGGCAAACAAGATTGCATTATTATGAGCGAGAAAGGTGGCGTAAATCATTGTGACCTACACTACCTTATACTTTCTCGAGTAATATAGTTTTTCTCCAGAGTTATTTGTCTAATGTGTTCTACACCCAAAAATAAAATAATAGTCTTTTGCGTGCAAATCGACTGTCACATTCCGAATGCAAGTGATCGAAGCTATGTAGCATATATTGTTGTAAACAGAAATGCCAAGATGCCGTAACACTTTGCCGTAACAGTTGGTGAGTAATTAACACTCAAATTAACGCTTATGGGGATTGAAAGAACCGGCAATGAAATACATTATCATGCAATAGACTAATTAATTACTGTCAACCCAAGTATTTTAAAATCATCCATTTCAGCACCTACAAGAAGGTACACATTATCGCGTGAGGTATACATTAATAAAAGCAGAAATTTTTACATTATTTTTCCCTGTGTATCATTATTGGGAGACATTCTCCGCTTCATTCCTTAAAAAGCAATTATCATAACCTCGTAGTCCAGAATTGGCAGACCTAAGTTAGATTCGACAAGAAAAATTAATTTGGCTATATGGTCATTATCATGCTCATCAACTGCCTGTCCTGATAATTAGCTTCATGATACAACTAGTACATATAAATAAGGCAACAGCGACACTTAAAAAATATTAGCATAGGCACAACAAAGCCCACAAGAGTCTCTCTCAGCAAGTACAGCCCAGAATATTGACACACGAGCCGACAAGGCAAACACCCCGAACAATATGAAGATGCTTCCAATGCTAATAAGTGGTTGGACAGAAAGTGCCTGATCACGCCTACCTGACTTGACAGAGCAGTGAATATGAGCTCTGGACTCATAGTAGACCCAGTCGAAGCCAGCCTCGACCGCCAAGCGAGCCAGCATGCCATACTTGGCGCGATCTCGGTCCGACGTGGTGATGTCCACTGCTCGACCCTCATAGTGGAGGCTGTCCACTGCATGGTGACCCTCCTCATCCCAACCTTCTGTCACACGCAGCTTCACACCAGGCCACTGGTTCATCACAGAGATGGCCAGGGTGTTCAGCTTCTCTTTGCACCGCTGAAAATATGTTGCAATCATTAGATAACAACAATAACACTATAGGTGGTCATAACTGCAATCAATTTAACTCAAGTGCCGAAAGTTGATATTTTGAGTTCCGAAAGAAACCCTCTGTTTGTTACCGCGGACCCAACCACTTTTAGCCCTCAGCGGGATTCACAAGAGAAAACCCAAGGATTTTGAAGACTCCGGAATGTCTCGCTTTGTCCTTCCCATGTCCACCGCCGTCCTGTCAACAATCCTCCTGATTTTAGAAGATAAATAATTAGACCTATACCGGGTGGTCCTTGCCTTCTTTCACGCGCTTGTAACAAGTAGGCCATCCAATCCATGCAAAAGCACTACTGATAATCACTTTCACATAGACTAGATTCGTATTTAATCTGCATAACCAGGCAGGACCACCCAGCACATTAGCCAACTTTTTTTTTTCTGTATAAAACCATAAAGCAAGATGCTGAGGAATCTGTAGTGTACCGGTACCGGCCAGAAGTGTGCAAGTGGCAAACGAGGATGGTGCGGGTTGTTTCAAGACAGGCGTCACAACGTTTGAGGCGGAGGTTTTGCCGCAACTCGTCCCTCATTCATCATCGAAAGAATATACATCTTCTCGGCGGGGATTGGAGGGGTATAGGGGGGGGGGGGGNTAAATTACCAGCTGTCTACCTAGCCCACCTAGTCCTGCCAACCGGTTGCAACCAAATTACAGAACCTATGAGTGTTCGGACCAGCGCCGTTATCAGAATTCTGGCGGCTTTCTTGACAGGCCCCACGTCAAAGCAAGGAACTAAACGTCACACTTCCTTCTCAAAGGTCGACTCGGTCCTGACGTGCCGCCCTATTCCTATGGACCTCTACTAATAGCTGTCGTCTTTCTTTCTCATTCAGCTACATGGCGTCAGATGGTATTTTTTCTCCTTTATACTTTGAAATGTAATACATGCATGCTCTACAGGACTTTAGAATTATCATCAAGCATATATAGGGTACATCACGTGTGAAGTAATTATTTGGGTGAGGAATGTGTATTACGTGCTAGTTGTTACCACAATATATGAAGCTGCATGAGCAGCACCACGGCAAACTCCAACTTGCTTTCTGGTTGGATATTATACAGTATAACTATTATTGACAATAATTTCAGAGAACGCCTCTTTTACAATGAATGTATACCAAATAATCCTTGGCATCTGGTATGTGGATGTATCAATACCGGTTTAAAAACCTAAATGGGAAGTGAAAGTTAACTTGGAGAGGAGAAATCCGTCCAGGCTGTGATCTCAGGTTCAATGAATGTAGTTCCTCATTGGAAACGCATATATGAACACTTGGTAAGGATCAGCCTACTTCTATAGATTTTACTCACTCTACATGCGTCCATCTGCAGTTATATCAAGTAACTCCTGGTTCATGAAGCAGTAATTCATAAAGAGAAAATCCAGGTCACGCAAATGTTCGTTGATATTTGTTTTACGTATGACACTAGATTCGCCACAAATGGCTACTTCGGACAAGAATGTTTTATGATTTTGCGTCATGAAATCTACTGCGTCTGATGAAAAAACACGTGTGTGCATAAGGTTATAGTCTATCAGAACGCAAAGTAAATATTTATCCGAAAATGTGGGATAGCCCGTACTAATAAGTGAGGACGAGAGGGAGTTATGTTGTATATACGGTGTATTTCTATAACAAAAAAGGAGGCTCTCAGCAGCCTCTGGATAGACAATCTTGCTAAATGTGGGACCCCTACTGTAGAAAATGTTTATAAATTGGGTCAAGGCCAGTACGTATTCAGTAAGACAAACGCAATTACGGCCATTACATGTTGTATACTAACAAGAGCCATCTTTGCAGCACTAAAGGTATTTAAAAAAACTTTCAGCCAAACGTATATCCTAGCGCTATACAACAATCAGCACTCTACACACAAGCGTAATCTTGGCGAATACTGATAAATCGTCAATGAAAATCAACATTTTCATAGAGATCTTCGACTCTATATATATCCATGTCCATGACGCAAGAGTATACTCCAGTACAGACCACAAGGTTACACATCCAGCCTAAAGTAACAGTGATTTATGAGTCACCCCACCTTAATAGTATGCTACAGAATAAACACCACTACTTAGTTTGTGAAGACCCTGTCAGAGTGAGACGGATCTGTTGGGCAATGAAAACGGCGGAGAGGACGAATAAAGGGATGTGAATGATGTGCAGTGTCACACCGACTCAGTCGGAGCGGAGCAGAAGCGAAGCGGACATTTCCGATCAGGGCAGCCCAATTTTTCACCGCGTCCGTGCCAGACCACTCAAAGAAAGGAACGTGTCGACTGTCTTGACAGATTGGACTGCTGATGGAGGGAATGGATATCTGCTCTTGACATTTAGAGCTCCCCATGCTATTTGGTTAAGAGCTAAGACACTGGGATGATCACTGCAGAAGTCGGAGGATTTCCGAAATGTACCGTATTTATAATATTACAATAATTATATATTTAATTGGTAATCACAAGAAATGTTGTCTTCAAATGTTGCATTATTTGGTTGGGTTGTACTATGGGGCTCTAATTGTTTTGGCCACTTTATCCTGGTCTTCACACACACTCTTAGCCGTGGGGCCTGTGCGAATGGTTGCTTCAATACCAGGATAAAGTGGCCAAAACAATTTGAGCCCCATATACCTGAGCCTATTGGAATGTGGATGCGATGAGGGCGGGATGGAAGTGAAAGAGTGGGACGGTTTGTATTCCAAACATGGCGGCCAATTACACCTTGGCTTGAAATCTACAAGGCAACGTTGCCAAGGGGGTTGGACCTAAGCACTAAATACGACGGCCCAGTACATCGCTTATAAATCATCATACTACATACAGGTTAAAGGGCCTGTTTATGGTGAGCCTGGGGCAAGCAAGGGCAGAGGCCAGGTGTGTAAGGGCGGGACCTGGACAAGGATTATAGTGGAAGAAGCCAATGGTGTTACTTTTAGAGCGTAGATTGGCAGGTATCAACAAGGTTACTGGAGGTAGCGGTATTAATTTATTAGTCAGAAATTAATCTTCATATTTTGCTACTTTCCCTATCAGTGGTTGCCGAAAGGTAGTCTCCACCCACTTGCCACCTCAGAAATGCAAAAAAGTAGCACATTTCAGCTCCTGCCAATGAGAAAATGCAGTATAGTAATTATAAAATATTTCACACTAATTATGGAGAGAATAATACTTTCGCAGGAGGTACTAATTAGGTACTTGCAGCCTTACTTTGACTAAGCACTATATTTATCAACACCCTATATGCTTACGCTGTCCATCAACCACGATGGGGACCCACTGCTGAGACAGTTGGCCGTAAGAGATGCGACAAATAATGCCTTTTATGTGGTGGATATTACACGTTTAGAACCCCCCCAAAAAAAGTCAAGTAACCAGCTTGCTGAGAGTTGCCTGGCGGCGAACAGCCTACTCAGAGTAGTGATTTAGCATTTTCCTAAAGTTCACAACAAGACAGCCCCCCTCTTTTTATGACCTCTCATCAGTTGACCACTCTCATAGTGGCCATTGTCGCCAAATATGTCACATTAATATTTTTTTTTAAAAAAGGTAACACCTGCTTCTAACGTGAGCAAATGATAAGTGCGATTGGTCGTAAGAAAGAGAGTTGGGTATAAGAGGGATGAGAATAAGACCCAAAGAGCCCCGTATAGGGTACTTAGCCAGCGGCAAAGAATGACCGAGGTGTTTTGTTTGGAATATAATCACCATTTCTTTACACCCGCTGCCCCTGGGGTTCAATTTTGTTCGCCTTGATTGTTTTTAACAGCCGGTCGGGAGCTTTTGCGGTACGTCATGAACAGACCGGCTTCCAATACAACGGCTCAGAAAGGGGGAAAACATCTCGGCTGTCATTTACTCTGTCATTTTTTTAATGATCTCCTTCCGGCACTAGGGGGAGAAATACTATTGATAAATAATGGGTGTACAAGAGGAGTGCAGTTAGAGTTAGTTTTTATGGCCTTACTTTGATTGTGTGTTTCAATGTGGATGGCAAATTAATACTTATCGGGTGTATTTTTAGCGGATAAAATGCAGACAATCTTGGACAGGGTGATAATGCTTATAAAAATGTAATTAAGTGGTGACGCAAATATTTTTCAGGCGATGCGCGTTTAGTGGTGTGGTATGTGGTTAATTTAGGCTAATAGTTAGCGAATTACAATAGTTATTGCCACATTATTTTCTGCTGCATAATGCATGTCGTAAACAGAAAGTACCTTTTAAAACCCCTGACCTTCTGGGGTGAAATATGTAGACCTATACTAATAGTTTCTTGTGATAATTTTTTATCAGTTTTATTTACCCACAGTAGCTACAAAAATCACTGTTTTAAATTCCACATTTAACAATTTAGAATGTGCCAAGTACATTATTCACTCACACAATTTACACAAATGAGCAAAGTTATTTAATACAAAATTGTCAAAATGACACTTTTTTCTTGTAGTCAGTAAAAATACCTCTTCACACTATACTCAAGGGTGACTCCGACAAAAGTACGAGTACAAAGGAAGATTATCGTTAACGGCTGTAAACCTCATTTATAAAGTATATCCAGGGAGTTAGTGAACCTTCAAATTACTTCCACTTTTTTGATACGTTGGGAGTTTTCCAACAGTTGCCTCGATGATGGGTTGCAAACTTTAATTATATACCCAATTAAAAACCTGAGAACAAATCGGTCCATTTAAAATTTGCCTGCCGTCACGTTTAACCTATCAACACCAGACCTCGATTTATGGAGAGTGGCACAACTTCATGGGAGAGAACACGCCCGGAATAGTTTATTTGAGGTCAGGCAGAGATAGCTCATATAGAAATACATAAACATTAACATCTGCAGTATAGTTCACTAAATCTTGACCATCTGGAAGTGCTTGAGACTTGACATTCAATATTATGTAGGTCCTTGCAAATAAAATTGGTTTTTACCGGTAGAGGAAGAGTGTAGAAGGTCATATCAAGCAATTGTTGATAGGAGAGAAAAGTTGGCATCATGCAAGTTTGTGAGGTCCATCACATGTCCAAAGAATTGCAAATGCCGCTGTCTGTCTAAAACTCCTTCATTTAAAGTTAAAGAGGATCTCGTTGCAAGTACTTGAGCCGGACCTATAATGCTGCCCATTCTTTTCAAAGTCATCACATTTAAACTAGTTCCATCTTATGGCCGCCCCCATCAGAGCAATCCACTTGAAATTGTCAATGAGCTTCCTCCTCCTCCTAAAAGCACCCCCTCGTAAAACCATCATCAGCAAGAGGAGATCCTGATGGCGGCGACAAAGGCCCAACTTGTACAATGCTTATACTTCTGTTGACTATCTTTTGACAAGAAATGCATTTCTCCTTCCTAGTGGGGCGGCTCAGGTTTCCTGCTTGCAACTATCCCTCCCCCCCCCCCTTCTTCTCCTCCTCTTCCCTCCCCCCCATGTTGACAATGCAGTCCGACCATCTCCTCCCAATAAAGGAAGGCCTAAAATAAACAGCGATCCCATCCCGCATTCCAACATGGGTTCACCCCAAGGAATCCATTACCCTGCCAGGAGGGGGGTCGGCACCCTAACCACCACCCATCCAAACCTACCCACCCACCTACTCCCATCCGGCAGGCAGGCGGGCAGGTACGAAAGGGAAAGGGAGTCAGCTTCTTTTCTATAAGACCAGACCTGGCTGGCTGGTTGGATGGCCTCTGGTTACCAAGTCTTACCCTCCCCTCCCACCTACCCTGGAATCCAGTCACTTTTCTACTCAGCCTTTTTTGGGGAATTCCTATGGTGCTTCCGGTTGGAAGCTGTTACACTCAATAATATTCAAGTACCAATTGGCTATTGGCAAAAGTAGTCACCCTAGCAGGACTTTGAGCAGGACTTAGCAACAAAAAAAACTACCCCACCAACAAAAAAACTACCCCACCCTCCTCCCAAATGGTCGCTAAGAGCCTCTATCCGGTACGCCGCCAAGCCCTCCATATCTCTCATCGATCCTTTAAGAAAAGAAAAAAAAAAGACTCTCGACTGATAACTGTTTGGAAATATTTCTCTTTGAGCAAAATCGAGCCTCTCGGCCTTCCACTATCATGCTAATGATGTTCCCCCTAGATAAGTGATTACGGGAGGCCTCCTTTGAAGGCGGTGTTCCCTTACTAAGTGAATGCTAGTAACTGATTGATTGATGGATTGATTGATTGATGGAGGGTCTGATCCTCAAGGAAACCGTGGCCACTTTCCTGCCTTTTTATGGATGTGACAACTAGGGGGGGGGAAGTATGGGGACTCCCGAAGTGCAGTACAGGAAGGCGGTGTGTTTGCAACCTCTACTTCTTCAACCATCTTTCAATAGACGGCATGCCAACAAATCAATGTGATAAAAACGCCTCTGAAATGAATAGAGGGCGCGCTCGCTCTTCTTTTCGGGGGCGGAGGGGACGAAGAAGCCGGGGGGGAACTACCGTTGTCCATTGTCAGGCAAGTACAACAGGAGGGTTCGGAGAGGGGTGTTGCTGTCACAACATGGCCGGGGTCTTGTTGAAAAGAGGCCAATCAGTACCGCAACCACACAGACCGAAAGTCAGATTAGGGGTTCAACGCCAACCTCGCCGAGCTGCCGCCACCGCCTCTGACGAGGGACCACACCTCCGGAGGATAGGACTGTCGTTGGAGACAAGGGATGATGACATGTTTCCAAATGTTTTGGGATTGTTGATGGAAAACATTTCGATCGTTCTTACCATTGGAATTTGCATCGATATTTACAATGTGGATCATGCAACTGACCCTATGTTGGGCCAGGATTCCCATGACTTGATGGGATCCAATGGAGCTTGAGTGACAGGAAGAGGTTGTTTTCAAGGAGTGCCGCCTGTGTCAATGATGACAGATGTCACGTTACTGATGAAAACACCTGATGGCCCTGATCCTTTCTCAAAAGACAGCGAGCACCGATTTCAATAGGCTATGGTGGCGACTTAATCTGCCCGAAAAAAAGTGTCTATCTGGTTTCGCCCATAATGCAACGATACTATACCAGAGGAGGGGCGACACGGTGGCGGAGTGGTTAGCGCCGCAGCCTTCCACCTTCCACCTCCTAAGGTCCCGAGCTCGATCCCCGGGTCGGACGGAGGATTCTTATGTGGATAGAGTTTCGATGGGTTCTCGCCGTGTTCGCGCGGGTTTTCTCGGGGTTCTCCCGTTGCCTCCCGCTATCAAAATCCATCACAGCGCAGGCAATGATTAAAGTCGGTTAAATAAAAAGATGATCCCCTATAAGAGGCCCAGCACGGGGTATCCATTATTATTATTATTATTATTATTATTATTATTATTATTATTATTATTATTATTATTATTACTATATACCAGAGGAAGGACAGTACAGTGCATAAAAACAGAAGACCTCACTATATCTGGTTCTCAGAATAAAGGGGGAGGTGGTCGAATGTGAGGTGTCCAACTTGCTGAACCCTTACCACCGTGATGCCGCTCACGCACGCACCGTCGGATACAATTTCCTAATTGTTGCGTCTGCTGATATAGTCTCCTAATAGTCCATGGCGTTTACATTATAAAGAGGCCATTTAGTGCAAAGACCAGCACCATTATGTGCAGATTGCATACACGCGATATCCGCTCACCTATAAGGGCAGATTGGGTAAGTTTATGCTTGAAAATGGAGAGTAAATTTTTTAATGCTACGTATGGTTAAAGAAGCGTATAAAATAGTATGAAGTAGGTGTACCGTAGGCGAGGGTTGTCCTTGACCACCTGTGGTCAGCAGGCATCATGCTGAATCCTCGCATGAGAGGGCAATGGATCCCCTTGGCGGTGCTGGTTCATATGCGGCTTCAAATTAATTTTGGACCAACTATACCATCGACTCATCAACGCCTATACCTGCTTCACGAGAAACACCGGAACTTAGGGAGAAGAATTAACGGCTCGAAAGCACGTGCTAAAGTCATGAGTGTATCGTTATAGTTATATGGCCTTTATGAATGGGTAAGAGGAATCTGATTATGATCATTCCAGATTATAATTGTGATTGGGATTGTCCTTTCTTGTAAAATGTCGAGGAATATGTTTTATTCTTGAAGAATCCCTTATAATAAACGCGATAAAATTTAGTGTAATTTGTCCAGCGGTTTAGATGTTTATAGACTATTTCAACTCGGAAGCTCTCGTGTCCTGTTCCTGATAAAGGCTTAAAGGCCAAGGTGATTTTCCCACTTCCAGATTGCGCGATATGACTTTCATTCGCAATCTCTAAATTGACTGTGTTATTCGAGCAATGACAATATTAGGCAGAAGAAAACAAAAGCAGCTGCCTCCTTTCAGATGGCGCTGGAATGCCTATACAGTTAACCATTTATTCCCTGGAATGTGCATTATAATAAACATTCCAGAACACAGGTGGATGTGAGCGGATCTCGCAGCATGTTCTTCCAACGTTCTCTGCCATCATACACATCATGCTGCACATAAACCTATCCTTATACATGACATGTCTGTGTACGTTTCTAATATTTTCCTTCTGATAGCCACCTTTCAAGCAGGTGTGCTGTCCCGGTTGCACAGATTCAAGGATATGTAGGCTACTGCCGATGTGATGGACCAAAATATTTGAAACTAATAGTGACTGGTATGTATATTTTTACACATCCCCAAAATCTTCAATTCTGAAATAGCCTCTGAATATCGTCAACACCCAAGGAGGCGTTCCGGTGTGAACACATTGTCAGAAGCAATTGCTAGTGCACGAAGTTTCCAATAGTCCATCTAATAATAGATTATTCTAACTCAAACCCTTTTTTGGGAGGAGAGGGAGAAGGAGGTGAGGGAGGGCTTATTACCCTCACCTACCTTATATATAAGATATAAAAGATTCATGAAAGGGTTGAATGCAGGTAGGAGGATGGCAGCGTCTTCAATAAGAAGATACGCCCTTGCCTTTCTTCTACTTCCAGCCTCGTCTCGCTTTCCCAATTAGCCAGCTCAGGCCTTGAGAAGAAATGCTTTCCAAGAAGAGTGGCGATGTAATTGATTTTTTTTCTTCTTCTGCTTCTTCCTCCTCCTCCTCACCTCTCCCATACCTTTACCTTCCACCTCCACCCCTTTCTTTTACCTGGGCGGGAGGACCTCCTTTTTTGTTTCCTCTGATGTGAAGTGAAAAAGCGGACAGGTGGGGAAGGGGGAGGGGGTAAAATTAACAATGTCTTTCAAAGTTAAACGAGAAGAGGTGAAGGGGTCTTGTTATAGCGGAGCATCCAACTCTCACAAAAGAGGCAAAAAGTGTTAGATACATCTTGTTGTCAAACTTGACCAGGATTAATTGCAGTGGTTTAGTCGGGCCAGTTTATTGCAAGTTGGTAAATGCGATTTCATTAGCTTTGTGCAATAAAGTAGACCTAAGCGACAGCTTTTTAGGTTGGCCCTTGCGATCTATACTGCAGACTTCCACAGTTGTAAGGCTATATAGGATAAAATGGGCATTAGTTAAGAATTTAGGAAAAGCATTTGCGGATGGTGAGTTATTTCGTATAGTGAATGAAAGATTTTAAGTGGCGCAAAATGCAAAAAAAAACTTCAAATCAAAAGATTGCAATTGGTTCCATTTATAGGAAAGGCACCACCAATGGATTTCTTCAACCATGTTGTACAGTGCTGAGCGAACACTGACTTGAAAATGAGTTATGAGCCACGTTATGAAATTCAGTTACTGTCACACGGAAATTGAGTTTGTCGTAAGTCTAAATATTACTAATGAAAATCACTATAAGTCGTATATAATATGCAATATTTTAATGTCTGTATGCTACTTATCTGATTGTATCAGGAGGATGTATCAACTCCTGCGGTTATAATATTTTGACCAGCAGTGAAAAATATTTTTTAAATAACACTAGGAAATATTAAAGATTATTTCCAATTCTGCTGTAACTTATACATGGGAGAATTCATTCTTTTATAAAAGGCTCTAAGTTTACTGATACTAAACATCGTAACTAAAGTGATGAACAATTTTATGTGAGTACATTCGGTTTCGTAACGGATGTTCCACACTAACTTGTAAGAAGTTGGGAGCATTATTGCATGACGAATCATATTAGCACTTCCGATGCAATAAGAATGTTAATAATTTCCAACCCCATGATTCATCAAAACTCCAAGTACCGGTACGGCTGCACCTCTGCATTTGAGAAACTGGTGAAATACACACGGTAAGGCTTCTACTTTTTGAAACTGTTTACAATAATAAAAGGTCGTGATATTAATTGCCTTTTTAATAAAAATGTGTCCTTCATTCTTATGTGCAGTCATTAAACCACGAAGGTGTTAATCGATCCATTCAAGATGTACAGTCTAATGGCATCGGCTATTAACACCTCACTGCCTGCATTGTATCCTTTGTCCACTACGTCGGTCTGAATAAACACACCTCTCCTTTGTATCCAAAGTTTTACAGCAAAACATTGTCAAATTATATTATAGCGAGTGATTCCAGCTGGATTACCAGTTTATCTTTCTAAGCAGCTGTTTTTACTGTATTTTGAAAGTGGGAAGAAACGGGAGAATTCCGGGAAAATCCGCGCGAATACAGAGAGAAGCCATTGAAACTATTACTGCATGAAAAAATTATCGGATCGAACTCGTGACCTCAGAGGCTGTGGTCTAAACTACTACGCCAATGCATTGCGCTTGTATATGTCAAATGGAATCATTTACGTGATATATCCCTAAACATAAATTAACTTTATTCTGATATGGAGTAGTATAGCGAGAAATTCATTCAGTAATCGTACGCGAAGAATTATTTGAAACCTCTGCTATTATAATTTTAGAATGTATTTGCATCTTCGACACTGTCCCTCCAGCATGACATAGAAAACAAATGAACCTTGTGCTGCAATAATATGTCAACGCATACTTATATCCAACATTTTTCCCTCCCTGCGTGAATGAGGCAGGGAGGTTAAATAAATGAAATGAAATATCTAACATTTTGATATACCCATCGTTGTCAGTTAGCCATTTCAGCAGAGTTGTAAGTCAATGTATAACATTACACTGCTACTTAAGAAAACAAGTCTTCACTATACACACAGCTATTACCGGCATGTTTTATCATTTGGTGAAATGCAGGTTGACACGTAATTGCAGAACACGGTTGAAGTAAAAGAGCAGAGGCAGTATTACTCACTATCGCAATTGAAAGACGACATTTGGGCGTGTCAGCAAGAACTTGTTACTGTTCACGGTGAAGAAGCTGCCTCCAAGCAGGGCCACCAAGTTGCGGTGGTACACAACGTTCAAAGAGGCTGATGGAAAAGGAGAAGAGCCTTCATTAGTGGACAAGGTTGGTGTATCACCAGAACAAGATCGTGGCTCTGCTCCGAGCATCTTCCTCAATAGTAACAAGTTCTTCATCATATTATATGACTCACATCATTACTCCGGTGCCAATATAGAATTTAACCCGCGATGGAATGAGGCGTTATTAATATTTTACTATGTAGACGATCATACAAAGGAGGAGAAAACAATTGAAATCTTTGCCCTCTTTCATCGCTTTGAAACGTTTTACTTACAATATGACCCATGAATGTCACATATTTCGTTGGGACTAGGAAGCCAGATTTCTGAGTAAATAATTATTATTATGAAATTATGAATGGTAAGACATCCTTTAAATGTGTGGAACCAACAATATTCACGAAGAATTGAGCCAGTGAAAGTCAGTGTTCTTCGCTGACATCCCTTACTTTCACTGACCCCACTTGACCTGAACCAGACGATACTTCCCACTGAAGTTGAACGCACTCTAAAATGTCCTGAACATCTCTGGCCTCTCTGCATCTGATGTGCTTTAGGTCGTAAGGGGTGGAGAGATCGTGCAGTATCATCGAGGTCTAATCCGAACTCGGGATGCAGGGCGAGTCCTCTTTGATCACGTGATTTACGAACAAGATGTGGTATGAAGGGGGAGCTTGGTTATTCATTATAGAGGTGAGGCAAGTCAGAGTGGCAAAGCGGGTGGTGTGATGATTTCAAAATTAGATCGTATGTACCGTGGCCATCAGAGTTGTTCGCTGTCACAACTACAATAATATTTCTAGGATCACTATTGCAATATGTGGTCGTAGCTGTCAAAACTGAATTGGAATTACTACTCCCTCCAAATATTGGTTGTTTTGAAACCAGTCATGAAACCGATTTTACAGTCCTGAACCGTTTGGTCATCAAATCATCAGTATAGCCTGACACAGGCAGGCCAGAAGGTGTCAAGACTCCCAGGCAAGTGCCATTTTTGACTATGTGTGGGACAAGTCTCACCTTGATTTCACTAGGCTATACAGACATTTTAAGACCATAACGGTACGTTTTTAACACCTACAGCAGTACAGCACTTGGTAATGTGTCCTGTTGAAATGCTGGGATATTCCGATATGTCACTGCTGAAGCTTTTCAGCCGTTGGAAGTGACGAAACCCTATATGTGTCATATTCGGCATTCAATTTAAGATAACTGTTATTACAGTTGACTGAAAAATCTGTAACCAATTATTATAACCTCCTGAGACCCCTGGTACAGTATACTGTACCTTTGTTTTTTCCAGCACTTTCTGACTAACTCAAACGCGTAAAAAAAAACAAAGGTGATTGAAAGGTGTACTAGGGGTCTCAGGAGGTTAAAAATAATTATAATTCCTATCAGATTTATATTTATTAGTACAGTGAAACCTGTCTATGTTGGACACTGATGGTTCCAAGAAAAATTTCCACTAACACACGGAGGTGTCCAACATATACGATTTCAATCTCTCCAGGTTTCATAGTGCAGTACAGGAATGTACAAGTAAGTACTGTACAGTAATCAACTTCCAATGCATGTTTTCTTATTTTCGGTACCGGTACAGTAGGCTATACAGTGTACACATGAAATTTCTGAAACTGGCATACTTTTTGGTTTATCGTCACAACCAGGTTTTACCTGCGTATTCATATTCTCATGATCTACCTTGTGTATCCTTCAACACCTGATTGAGCACTTCATTTGAATAATTGCCACCATATTCATCGTCCGTTGTCAGGATGTCATATACATTGACAATGTCACTTGAAGACATGAAGTCATGCTTCACAAAAATGTATATGCAGAGCTCAGCGTGGCTCAGGTTTTTAGAAGAAGAAAAACAACAGAATACGCTCGTCATGTAGAGTAAATGTGAAAATTGAACTGAACTTGTCCAACTTAAGAGGGAAAAAAGCGTCCAACTTCTAAGATAGAGAGTGTCCAACTTAGCAACATTACAGCCTGGGAAAGGCTTATTTTTAACGGCTCCAAAAATAATGTCCCGCATGTATTATATGCGGGACATTATTTTTGGAACCATCAACATATTAAAGTTTCCAACTTCACTGATTTCACTACAAGAATGCAATACGTGCTTTGGTGATGTTCACTTTTAGGTAATGCTCATTTCCTATCATAACTTACTCCGACTTCAACATACAAGTATATTTTGTAGTTTCAAGTCATTAAAATGACAGAGACAGTAAGTTTGTTGAGCACTTCTGGTCTCCGCATGCATCTGCAAGCAAGATTCACTGAAGGACTAGACTGAGTGATTTCAATATCTCTTTATAGTCTGACGAACAATACTGAATTATTGAAGGAGACGGAGAGTTCACTTCCTATAAGAGCTCTTCACTATACTTTTAGAGAGGTATGTAAAGGGTTGCTCTATAGACTACCTCATGCAAAGGAGCACAAGTAGGCTAATCATAAGGGCGATCACGATTCGTTGTTGTTTTTTGTTTGAAAGGAAAACATACTATGCAGGTATATGAGATGTAGTTCTCGTGGGTAGTTGAAAATATTGTGCCTACCAGTACAAATAACGTCTTCCAAGGTCCTAAATTATTTATGCAGTATTTCCTTCCTGATGTCTGTATCGGTAAATGCGTATGTTGTCATTGCCTCTCCCAATCTCATGCTGCAAGTATACTTTACCAGAGAGCCACGGGAAAAATGATGAAATCGATGATGTTTCTATACTGACTTATACTGCTGAATAGTCAAGCTTGTTTCCAACGCATTTGGTCACCATACCTGAAATATTTGTCCTAAAGATCTTAGTGTTTTCATGCCCCCAGAGCAACAGAATTGACAAATACGCAGATTATTCCTCCACTTCAAAACGATTATTATTTGATCACTGATTATCCGTATCAGTGGACGACTATGACAGGAATACCACAAAGTTAGCTGAATGGCGTGCAAGAAGAAAATGGAGGCTGACTCTTTTATGGCTGGCAGTGTTACCGGATGAATAAGAGCCGTCGAGTGGTTTGTCCTTCTTATCGGTCGGCAAAACTAGAGTCGGCGAAATGGCAGTCGGCAGAAGACACCACCGTTCCCTTTTGTCTCGGTTCATTGGCATTCTGGTTGGTCAGCCCCACAGGTGGGGAGGGGGAGGGGGGAGGGCGGCAATCATCGGTTCGAATGAAGCCTCAAAAGGGACGCGACACAGGTCAAGGTGAGACAGACGGAGCTAAAGTGGCCATCCAGTTTCTTTTCCCACGGCTGATTTTATGGCCTGGAACAATGCATGCTGGAGGAGGCGGAGGAGGAGGAGAACGTCGGCTACAGACTCAGGATTGCCGCCGTTTTGCCTCTTTGCTTGCTGCTGTCACATGGTCAACACTCAGAAAATGCCCGGACGGGAGTGAGGGACCCCCATGATTAATCTTGCGCCTTCAGCTAGACAGCTCTAGGAAGGCATCCCGGTACTCAAAGAACACATTCGCTTATTTGTAGCCTGACTTTTACTCACAGACGGTCTATCACTCACTGACGCATTCATTCCTTCGTCCATTCATTCAATCATTAAATAAATACATAAATTAAACAAACAAACAAATAAATAAATTTCTTCAGCCATTGTGTGAATAACTGGGCCAGAAGTTGGCTAATATAGTAAATTCGTGGATTGCATTTCCTATATAGTCCACACAACCCAATCGAAAAACCTATATGATGATATCAATTTGAAATTATTTTTAAGCACATAAGTCACATATGTAGCTATCCAATGGTAATGACAACAAGCATAGTGGGTAGAGGCTACAGCAAGAGGTTTCAAAAGTGATCTTCCCTTGTCACCCCTCCTTGGGTTCCACATTTTAATGAATGAAGTATGGCCGGTCGGACCACATTTTGGTCCACTCGCTATGCGGATGCAAGAAGGCATCCGTATTTTTTTTTCTGCGTCAGTGTTTTTTATCCAGCTCCTTCTGCGAAGAGGAAAAAAAATACTGAGTTCGCAGTTCGAACCCTGAACGCCTTTTCTATTTTCATGTGCCGAAAATGAAATTGCGGGGAACTAATTATTGTTATGCACTGCAGTAAAGTAATATTTCACCAACTTGTGGTGCGCAAAAATAAGATGCACTTATACATATACCGGTACGGAAAAAAATTATTGCTGACCAATTAACTGGATAGAGGCGTAATGAACACATATCTTCAGGTCAGGGGCCATTTTTGAAATACTTGTTTAAATCACATAATAAATACACAAAGTAAAAAAATTTGATAAACAGTAGTACGGTATATTAGTTTCTTGTTATTTATTAGCAAGTGTTATTTTGTAAAAGTTCGTGTAAGTTAATTATTTAATTGCAAAAATTGCAATAATGAAAACATGAGCAAAGATGAGAACAGTGATGCCACAAAAATATACTAGGGTGTATACGAATAAATCTCCCAAAATGATGCAGGTGGTAGGGAATGCATTTAAGGAAGAAGCATGACATGGGTTCGAAAGGCTGGTGACGACATCGATGTCGACGATGTCTAACAGCTGACTAGTATAGATACCCCTTGCATGCCTGCATTGCTGGTTGCCCGAGTCAGGCGGGTTGAGCAACGGTCTGTGAGTGCTAGCTCCAGGCCCCAGCAACCCGCAATGCAGGCATGGGGGTATCTATACTTGTCAGGATGGACATCGTTCATGTCAAAGGTCGATATCCCAGAAACGAATCGTTGCTGGCCTTTCGGACTCATGCCATGCTTATTCCACATGCATCCCCTACCACCAGTATCAAAGTGGCATATTTATTCATATAGCCTATACACCCTATTACTACCCAATTTTTAACTTAATGCAACATTTTTCATGTGCAATTATTAGAATGCTATGAATTAGTACGGAGTTCACGTGGTGGCGTATAAGGCCTACAGGTATTCCTTCCAAATCTTTAAGAGTTGAGACCCCGTAAACAGGGGAGTGGCAGCGCAGACCTCATTTTGTTGTGGCTTGAGGATGAAAGAATTCTCCTCCGTGTTTCTCTTTGTTTCTTCAAGTACCACATAAAAGGCCAAGTAGCCTAAATTCTGATTTTGCACCACCCATAGTGCTGTTTCTTGTACTCTTGAGGAGTGTATACTAGGCAGATTTTATGTCAGCGTTTCAGCAGTTACCCTATACCACCAACTATCTACGTCACTCCCTCCTTCCCTATAACAGAACCTGTCCATTCAACCGAGATTAGACTAAAACATGACTGATAATGGACGATAATCTCACTAAATACACAAGATAGCATCATTTATCTTTCGTCGAGCTTCTTATTGTCAAATTCTTCAAAAAAAACTTGAGCTGAAATTGTTGCCAGTAAGCCTTTACACATTAGGCAATAGTCACACTTGATTGCACAATTTTCACCTTGAGAATGTGCAATTCAATATAGGTGGTCATTCACTTACTCTGCTCGGCGTCATCAGTGATAGATTTGCTCCAACCATTTTCAGATAAGGCTAAGTCACTTTCACACTCACTGTCGTCGATATTTCAGCAGAATTATCCGGGGCATATGCAGGGTGGTGGCATAGTGGTTATTGCCACAGCCTTCCCACCTCTAAGGTTCGATCACCATGTTGGAAGGATGAAATTCTCATGTGGAAATTTTAATGGGTTCTCTCCTTATTCATGTGCTGGATATACTCGAGATTCTCCCATTATCTCCCACTATCAAAATACATCATGGTTCCATTCGCCATTTCGAGACCTTACACCATCTGCCCCTCTCTGTCGCCCTACTGTATTATAGAGCTCTCTGAAAAAGCCTACATTATTCATATTAAGGTACAGAAAAATGATGATGGTGTTCTCACTTTGTCTTTCCTTACAAAAATTCTTAAAGGAAACCCGCTTTGTGTCTGAGACTGATATCAGTTCTCTCATCCCCCTTACCTTGGCTCACTGATGAGATGGTGGGAGGGAGTTAAGAAGGGTTCAAGCTCCCCCCACTACCCTCCCAGAAATATTTTGGGTCCAGGCATAGCCTATCATAAAGGAGCTACTCTATGTTGTACAAAGTGGACTTAAGCAATATTTTTGTAAAGCCCAGAGAAAAACTTTCTAGAAGTTCCAAGTGCTATACAGTCAATTTGAATATTATTCGTCAGAGAAGGCGTATCAAAAACACTGCTCTTGATTCATTTTTTACAGTAGCATTTATCCATGGCAGACAGAGCAAAATGGGAAGCTGAACAAAGAGGGACACCAGATTTGTCTTCGAGACACTGCTGTCACCCAAATGTCACCATGTCAGGATGTTCCTGACCTGCACTATTTCCTTCGGAGAAAGAATTAGGAAAAGTCCTTTTGATAACTGAAATGGAGTGAGTGAATGCACTTTGCATAGTTGATAGTCACATGATCCTTGCCACTGAATCAATAACAAGTCAGGAGACTTCTATAAATCTAAATTATTACTACCTGAATCGCTACCTCCAATCAGAAGGATTGATTTTTTTTAAACAAACGCCATGTTTATATGTAAAGCATCGCACAAAACAATTCTCATTCATCACTTGTATACTTGAATAGAAGAATCGGATTGTAACAAGGCACCAATTTGAAGAAAAAAAACTCATTGATTTTTTTTTTCGTCGAATGACTCAGTATTACGGTATGTCGTGACACATACCGTTTGGAAGTATTGTAATAGCTCAGTTCCACTACCAAGAGCCTCTTTGCACCTTCCATCTTCCTCATTAGTACTAGTTTTACGAGCACACTCGGCGCCTTCTGCCGCCAGCATGGCCCTTGCGGGGGGGCCACTCCTTTCAAAAGACATTTTCGGCAGTCTCTCTCTCCACCCCTGAGTCCCATCCAACTTCCCAAACTCTACCCCCGACGGCTTGCCCTGTCACTTTGCACTTTCCTGACAACACAAATGCAGCTTTCTCCATCTCCACTGCCCATATGATGTACAAATAAGGTAGGCGTTTTGTTGTTCCTTCCCAACCACTAAAACCGCCAGCCGCACCAAACAACGAATGAAGCTCCCCAAAATGTATAAGCCTGCCGCATTGTTTGTTACTGAAAACAAGAATGACAAATTAAAATAAAATGGAGGCATTGTGTACGAGAAATTGCTGTAGGCCTACCAACAAAAGATCCGGACAACTGGTTACATGATTAGTGCGTTTTTTAAAAGGATCCAATATGTCACAACTAGTATCCAGCAGGCCTGAAGTTTCAGTACTACACTAACTTCAAACAAACAAACAAACAAAAACAAACAAACGAATGCAACAAGTGGATCCCTGTGGAGTCAAAAGCACAAATTTTAACGTGTCTTATTAATCGGTCCCTTAGGTATTGCCAACTTTTTTATGGAATTAGAAATCGTCTATTTAGTTAGATAAACTAGAACTTATCACGGAATAATGTGACCTGAGGAAGTAGGTGTGTGCTACGCCACTCAAATTACAGGTTTTAAGCAGCACCTTGGTTAGAATATACGGTACAGCCGGTACTCGTTCTTCTCATTCTCCTGATCGTAAGGTTTTTCTACACGCTTGTTTTAGGTAAAAAAGACTGGCCGGAAAGTACAGTTACCGGGTAATTTTTATAAGTAAAAAAACGACGACAAAAACCGGATGTCTGTTCTTGTTTTAAGCCCATAAAAGCGTTAAACATACTACAGTCTCGGGGAGCTGAATATTTTACTTTACTCTGAAGTGACGGCATGAAACTGGCAAACTTTCAGAACATTCCCTATATTGGTTCACCTTATTGTCTTATACATGAGCAGAACTTGACAATATATTGGTAGGCCCGCCTCACTGCCATGCCTGAATATGAATGGTTTGAAGTTTCAGGTATAAATGGCTGAATGTGCTGGGTATATTGTGTTAATGCAAGGCAGTGTTGACGTGCAAATTATGTCTAAATTTGCTTATATCTGAACCACACCTTTGCTCAATTATGTTTACAAGGGAGACGATTGGTCTTATAATGAACATCCTTCATGCTGTGCCGCCTGGTATTGCTTCACCTTATACTGTATATGGTGTTGCTCGGGGTGTTGCCAATAAATTCCTCTTGGGACACCGCATTATGTAAACTTAAAAGGTCATGTAGCTGATAGTTTAAGGAGTGTGGTAGAATCTCGTGTTTTAGAGATTTGGTGGATTTTCCTTCCACCGCATATAAAACAAAGAAAGGCTTGTGAAGAAGTTCAAAATATTTTAAAAGCTTATTACGGGAACCTCATTCAACAGTCATTAACTTTAAATCACTGATATTCTCATATGAAAGGAGTTTAAATACTGCTGAATCTGCTGCAAGCAGATAAGAAGATGAATAGGCCTAATGTTACTGAAAGTCTTATCGTACTAAGCTTATTATACACTAGTGGCCTTCGCATTAGCAAGTTTGGATGAGTAAGCATGGATACTGAATGAAAGACATCCTGCGATTATTATACCTTCAGGTCGATCGCATACCTACTTGACCGATTCTGTTGTTTTTTCGATCCCCCCATCATTATAATTCATAATGATGCTATCGTAAAATCATTATGAGTCGTTAGGATGAGGAAAACTCGGGGTTTAACATTATACAAACAACCATAATAACAGCAAGTTATACACTTCTCTGAACTGCCTCCTTCTATTGTACTGTACCTTTAAATTTTATATTGCATTCTCCATGTGCGTAGTATTAAAAAAGTGTTATTTAGTATTTACCACCAAGTGATGTGTATTAAAGAATTACGCAAAATAAACAAGTGGATTGCTGTATTTTTTATTAAACCAGGTAATCCCTAAAACTACAATTTTTAACAGTTTATGAAATTATATACGGTAGAGATATTTCTTTGTGATTATAGGACGAAGTTAAAATAAGAATGTAAGCCTCGCGTAAAAAGATGGACGTATATAATCTTGACATTAGTTTCACCTCCAAACGAAGCCGATTTGTTTATAATTGAAAAAAATAAGTAGCTTGAACTATGCTCCAGCTCTTTAAAGTAGCCTCTTTCAGGCAGAATATTAATGGCTCTTGTAGAAACCACCGCAATAATTTTGTATGTGTTTTGACACAAAGTAGATGATTTTAGTAGGTCCTAATGACCTTAATGCAATGTTTTCCGATCATCACTAGGCCTATATCCCTTATTTTTAGGCTAATATAGTCTGGATATGGCATTTAATTTTAATGAAAAATAACTATAGATACAAGATTGCAAGTTTATCCATCCCACTACACAGCTGTCTTACTCTGAATGTTATTTAGTTTTCTCAACTCTGGAGAGCTCTGCAAATCGTGTAAGAGATTGCAACAATTAATCACTCTGAGAGTAAATGTTTATCACTGTGACGACAGCTTATAAACTTCCCTCCCCAGCTCCCAAGTGATTCTGAAAAGATAATGAAGCAAAATGGCATCAATTGCATACCACCTGCATTTATGGTTTGTCACACAAAAAAAGTTTTAGGGCCATCAGATTAGATTCTTAAGGGTGTGTAATCTACTCCCGCAGGAATTTCCGCTTGTCTTTTCCCGTGCACATCAGACAGGTAAACTTAAAACCTATGTCATTGACAGATTTCTAGTCATTACACGTTCTATTCTTTGTCATCGTTATGTACTGGTAAAGGGCAGAATAGGGCGCCACCACAGACGGTTGGTGGTGGCTGGGGGCAGTGGCTGTGTCGCAAAAACGGAGCAGGCAGGCTGAAGGATAGGAGTGTATCCACTGAAGATAGGTCTGTATCCGTAAGGAAGGAAGGTTAGGTTGGTACAGCACACCCCTTTCCAAATTTTTTAAAAAAATCCAAAGTCCAAAAAAATCCATGCTTGCATCCTTGTGTTTGTGACACAGCCACTGCCCCCGTCCACTACTCGCCCTCCAGACTTTTGCGATGTCTCTCTTCCCTACTCCTTCCCTAATAAATACGGCATCAGAATATTCAGGTTTGGTATTGGCACATATTGAAACTTGGCCCTCTGAGGATTTTCCTAAACCATGTATGGCCAGCAGATCAAAACAAGTTTGTGACTCTCGAGATATACGCCTTCAAACTTTTTTGTGTGTGTGTGATTGATAGTTTTATAGAGTAACTTATGAGCTAGTTTGGTCAGTTTCATATCGGATTAGTCGAAACAAGACCGGATTGTGGCTTGAATATGTTTGTAAAAATAATTGCGCAATTTAGAACTGTCATGGGACTGTCACGGGAACTGTCATTATTTAAGCTACACTTACCCGTATAATACACGGTCTAATTTGCCCTAAGTAACTAGCAGTTGGTGGCAAATTTATGACAGTTCTGTCCTCCATTGCTACCATAATGTCAGGAGAAACATTCAGACGTGTTTTCATTGTACAGACCTATATGCGTCGTATTTGGTGATTTTTGACTATTTAATCCTTCTGTGAAAAGTCTAAATGACTGGGAAATATTTTATATTACAAGCATAGCTGAAGGTGTTTCTTGATTGCAATTAAATACATAAAGGCACCAGTAATTTAGTGATTCTACTTCGTATGAAATAATGTTAGGAGGAGAAGGGGTGGTTATATGGACCACTTTTTGTTGTAGACAACAATCTTAATTTTAAATGCAATTACTACATCAAAAATCGTCAGTAGTGTTTTAAAATATATCTTTTTCATGTACTATTAGTAAACAAGGAAAGAAATTAAGCTGCTGAAAGAGTACAATTTTTTTCTGCACATATTGCAAAATTGGGGCTTGGAAAGTGGGGTGGTAGGACTAATATGAAACAGGCTCAACAAAAAAATATAAACCGGATTTTACAAAATAGTAGTCTTTCCTAATAAGTAACCCTGCCGTTTTCAGTTTAGTCTGATTACCATCCAACACATTACAGCTAATATGTTCGACATATCCATTTTTAAAAATTACAAAACGCCTGCTCTCACGACGCGACACTACAAAACATTCTACTGATGTCAGCACCCTTAGGTGACCAAAGCGGAAACTAATGGTTATGGGTCCTACAGTTATTCACATATAGCGCAGTAGTTTTAGAAATAATGTAAGGGTACTGCTCCATATTACCACCATTTCCCCTCTAAATGCATGTAGGCCTAATGCATTATTTGCAGACAGTTAAAGAGGATTACCATCACACATGCTATGTATTGTACACAACATTAATCATTTGACGTCATCCAAACTTAATTGTTATTTAAAGCTCTTGCCATATAAAGAAATATTAATACCAGTTTCGGCAATATGCTTACATTGGAACCTTCCCAAACCACCTGCTCTGTATAAGCCTATATCTTCAGCAGGATACTTCTGAATCGCTTTTTTAAATGTGGTGTTTCATAATTATTTAGACAAACTTCAGAGCTAAAGAGAACACTTATAAATATATGTGATTTTCTTTCCACAAT
This sequence comes from Catajapyx aquilonaris, assembly GCA_000934665.2. Taxonomy (NCBI): domain Eukaryota; kingdom Metazoa; phylum Arthropoda; class Diplura; order Dicellurata; family Japygidae; genus Catajapyx; species Catajapyx aquilonaris. The sequence continues at coordinate 47,689 of JYFJ02001687.1, forward strand.
CTTGTTACAGAGTTAATGCGCTCCAAACACAAGGTGTAAAATATCCTGGCAGATATGCGTCCCTCCCTTCGATCTAACATTTTGCAATAATAGTGTTACCATTAAGTTTTAATTCAAACTACAAGCTCATTAGATGCAGCAGTCACCGAGACAATGGAAGTGTCGCATTAAGTTGCATCAAAACATGAAATTGTATAATGCTATTTATGATAATTATCTGAGTAATGAGGCTGCTGATACCAAATGAAACTTCTGTGAAAGTGATCATTGTAATACTCAGAAGTTCACTCTAGAAGTTTGTCTGAATCATTATGAAAACACCCTGTACAGCTTACATACCCTGAGCTCAGTGCACAGAAAGGTAGTATAGGCAACCAAAGAACACGTAAGCTTCTTACAACCTACTATACATACATTTAAGAAGGAAAGAACTAATCCGACAGCAGTGAAACAGGTTGTATCAGGACTATCCACCATTTAGAAGTCGCGCATCAGTAAAGGTGGGTGGCTTTGTGTGTGGATGTTGTGGGGGTGGGTATTCTGTCGCTGTTCCTGCCGACGGTTTACTTGTTCCTACAAGCTATCAGCCGGGAGAGAAGGCCTTATCACCACACTAAAACAAAGCAGGATCTCTTGTCCATAGCTAGTCGAAAGTTGGGATACTTGGAATCCTCCCAAAATGACAGAAGCAGCTATTTTGTGCAATAATTTATTGCATGTTGGCGTAATACCACAATAATATGACTATTAAAAACAGCAGGTTGGTTTCAACAATTCAGGATGAATTAATACGATGAGAACATATTTAACTTTTAAAACATGCGTTGTGTGTAAGTTACAATTCTTTGGCCACCAGACCGTGCTAAAAAGATGGAGAAATCACTCATAACGGAATATTTGGCATCAAATTTGCATATTGACATTTTTTACAGCGAAATAATCAGCATAATCAGGCTCTCCTCATAAGTGATAATATCAACTTCCTCTTTGCCGCTGCCTTTTGAAGTTCAAACGCGTACACATGGGCGCCTCTGCGACAGTTTCACTACAATAATGACGCTTGCTTCGCCCGAGGCTCTCTACATCACACCAGTCGCAGTCTACTAAATCATGCCATTAGATTTGCATCAGCATTCCATAAGAACAAGGCCGATCAGCAGTAGTGTATTTTGCGGATATGTGATATAACAGTGAGGAGTAGGGTTGAGAGGCATTGGTGAGTAGTGGCCGGGGGCAGTGGCTGTGTCGCAAACGCAATGCTGCAAGTATTTAACATAACCTAACCTTCCTTGCGGATACAGACATCTTCAGCGGATACACGCCTATCCTTCAGCCTGCCTGCTCCGTGTTTGAGACACAGCCACTGCCCCCACCACCACCACAGTCGGTGGTAGCGTGTTAACCTACTCTATCCTAACAAGGCCTATAGTTACATGGTTAACCCCACCCCCTTTTTCCTCCCTCTTCTCGTGTGTGTGTGTGCAGGCTCTCTTGGCGCCTATTGTTTGAAATTCTTTGTCGGAGTGGCGAGTTCCAACAAGGAGGGTGGAATGGTTTATGGCACATTCCTTGTCAGACCCAAACTCCAGCCAGGAATTGCCATCAGGAGGTCCCCACAACAACCTCACTTGCATATTACCACCAACTCATAACGAATGGGAATATTTTTCGCTTCAGGTTTAAAAAGGGGGGGGATAGAGGGAGATGGTTCACTCCTGTCGAGGTCATTTTCCAAGCTGTCACATTCACTTTCCACCTCACACCCAAAATACTATAAAATGATTTTATATCTTGCATTTTTTAATTTTTAGGCGTGTGCCTGAGGCTGCAAGCTTATATAATCACTGGATGTAATAAAATGGATGGCGTAAAGGGTTACGCTTATTACACACATATGTATAGGGGACGTTACTTTGCATGACGCTATTAGTAGACACAACAGTTGTTATCATACTTTAGAGCTGAGTTTTTTAAAACTATGCAAACCTCTTTAAAGTTAAGGACAAAAATAACAATAATTATCCATGATCACATGATAACTAATGTGTCCAAACATAATATGCAAGTGACATTTAGACGTGACAAATCTATGAGGAAATAAACACGGATGCAAAGTTTTCTTCCTCGAATTTTTCCGTCATTAATTTTGCCTGCATACTTTACAAGCATGCCATATTTCACACAGTCATTGACGTTTGACTTAAGGATGCCAATAACTGTGTGGTTAACCACTGAGTTGAAAAGTGACCCTATAGTGGTGGGCAAGGTGGTCTCCCCTGGGGGAATTAGCTATAGGCTCGGGTTCGGCCTGGATTTACTGTACAGTACCTTTTCACTCGGACAAAGTTTTGTATTTTGACGAGCATTCCCTTTTCCTTTGGGAAATTTCAGAAACGACTACAAGTTTTCTCACACCTACTACCCTGTATACTGGCCTGCCTATATACTAGATAACAGTGATGGTGGTGCCAAAAAGAAAACTCGAGCTCTTGACACCTTTGGCAGGTTACTTCCTGCCACTTGCAAGCCTGCATGCAATCTGTGTGCCATCAGTTACAAAAATTACTTATTAAAAACGATAATGTTAGAGTGAACAATATGTTTCCTGCATAAACGGCAAGACTGAAATGCAGCAACAAATATGAGGCTGTTATTCTCACTTGTCAGATACCGGAAGACGACAATTTTTTTGTGTTTCACTGTTTCTAAATATTGCGTTTGAAGCAGTAATTATATTCCTATAAAAAGATAGAATTTTATAACATTTTAAAAAGTGTGAGCTCTTCACCTTGATGGGCATACACAATATCCTTCATATGAACTCGGCCAAGATACAGGTCATTGCTGTGGACAAGAACATGTTTCAAATCAAGGACAGCGGAATATTACTTGTTGCAGCTGATATATTACACCCTCAACCTCCTTGACATTAGCCACCTTGCATTATTTTTCTACTGTCCTAATCTACACAGCACATTCACTACCATCTTCAGAAACTCTGTGAGAGCGCCATATAAAACGTAAATAAACAAGTACCCTTTTGGCCTTTTTCCACTCACTCATAAAAATTAACATTGTAATTTTACATGCCAATGTTGTTAGCGTACCATTCTGGTAGAGGAATCAAAAGCATCTATGTATATAGTTCAAAAGATCTATTTTCCCTCCCTCTATTTAGATGAGACATGGTCATGTCATACCTAAATAGACGGGAATAAAAGTTGTCTCTTTCCTATATACACATAGATGAAACATAATTTAGAGCATAGCAGTGTTCTGTCTAACAGTTATTCAGAACAGCAACAATATTATTGCTGTGCAAAATAGCGAATGTTTAGATACGCTTTCATGTAAATAATATAAGTTTTAGCAGTGATGTGATGAAGTGGTAGGAGGTTTTTTTTAAATGTAGGCTACTCTTCAGCAATAATTTATGACTTTTAAATTAATGTTTGTAGTTGGGGTCATTGAAGTACTGTCACAACTCAGAGAAGCATTCTGAGAAAAACTTGAGTTGCATTTTGCACTTTATATTTTTATTAAAAATTGTTTCCAAAAAAGGAGCAAACGTGATATCTATACGTGTACAATAGAATTTTAGTAGTCCCGGAACATTCTGAAGTTACCAGTAAAAATGGAAACGAAAAATATATAGCTTGTTGGACTACCTCACACCTCGTCAGCTTCACTATGTATCTAGTTAGAAGACTTTTTCAAATAAACAAAGATCGTGCATGGTGTATTTTACTCTCTAAACATTGTATGCCACGTAGCCGGAGTATTTATGGAGATTATCATAACCTGCCAGAAGACGGACTCATAAATACCGTGGCCTAAAAATAATTGGAACGTAAAAGTTTTGTCTAAAGCACCGCTTACATGCAGCAGATCCTAATCACAGGCTACTTACACAAGAATTATTTATTGGCTAAAAATGGCACATCAAATATTGGTCGTACACACTTATCAAGAAGCACAACATTTTCCTATATATAATGAGAGACTAATGCGAATTACTTTGGTCGTGTCCTTATTTCATACACTACGGGTATACCTAAATGAATGACGGTTTTCAATTTTGGAAAAAAGGAACACAGCATCACATAAAATGTGAAGTAGGCCTCACAGCCGAGGCACGATATTATCAACTTATCGCCTCGTAAATCCATATCCGTCATTACATCAAGGTCGTTAATCGCCGAGTGAGTTTATAACGCAGTCAAATGATCGGTTCAGTAATTCATCGCGCCGTCAATTATTGGAAGCGAAGTCCATTGCGACATCAATTTACTGCAGACTATATAAAAGCGGTTCATGCAATCATGATTGATCAGCATCAGGTTGCAGAAGCAACGTCAACAATTGGCTGTAAAATTCCGAAGCAGCACGGATTATAGGCCGGTACAATACACTGTTAGCTTGACAGACACAAGATGACAATAAACTAAAGATTCTGTACCATTAATGTGTATGGTATGTGTGTGTGGGGGGGGGGCAATAAATGTTGTCTCCACGGTTCCAAGTAGAAGTAGATGGATGGGAAGGGTGGGACAAGACTGATGGTAAGGTGGAAGGAAGAAGGGTGATAAAATGGAATGGGGAGGGGGGAGGGGGTGAAATTGGATACCCTTTTTGGATCTGGGTCCAACGTAACGTCGTGAGACAGAAGGAATGTCGAAAAACCCCTTTGATACTCATGATGGTGATCTTACCATATGCAGCATCTAATTTTCCATTATGTATCAATTTAGCCTCTAATATATTTAAGCAAAATGTCATTCGGAATTGTGGGATTTGCCATCATTTGACACGTTCTTATGTCACAGGTGATGTGCCTAATTTAAAAAACATGTCTCGGTGTAATATGTTACGTTGTACCTTTTTGAACAGGGATTCAAAATAGAGTGTAGGCCTAAGAAATTATTATGGTAGGTAATATGATTTGGGATCTTCCTTGGTAAAGATGAGGCCGTATTATTCTCGTTGTAAACATTTTCATGACTTCACACTCCAGTGTTACTTGGACACAAACTGACCGGTGTTTCCGCCCAAGTTGGCTTTAACGGCATCGTGGTTTTTCGTTATAAAACAAACAACCGAGATCACTTGACGCTCTAGCCGAGTGTTGTTGACACGCTTTCCCCAACATTGAGGAAAGTAAGGATTTTGGGAGTTTGTTTGAACCGGAAAGGCGGTGACTTTTCTTCTTTTGAGACCAAATCGTTAGCACTAATGGCTCTCAGATGCGAAAACCATTTGGAACCACAGTTCAAAAAGGCCCGAAGAATATTGACGCTGATGATCAAGCATCTGTCGATGTATTGTGTTTACCTCATCCGTTTAGCAGCATGTCTATTCTCAGAAAATTTAAGGCTGCTCTAAGGTTGGTATTGTGTAAGTTTTCAAAAGGTGATTGAAAGTCAAAAAGTGATTCCAGTACGTTATAGTTATAGAAATGTGTCAAAATAATCTGTTTATATACCATAAGTAAAGTTTATGCATATAGATTATAGGTAGGCTCTGTCAACTTTGATGAAAAAAAGTCGGGCACTGATTAATAAGTTGTACATTTATTTGTGATCTGATGTCGTCTTCGGATTTGATACTAAGATTGTACATTTTCATTGTGGTAGGCCTAATATTGAAAATATTCTACATTAATTTGTGCTTCAGAAATAGAGATGTTCCATTTCAAAATAGCAGTGGTTGAGGTGCTTGGAGATACAAACCATGTCTGGGTATTTCTGTATAGGAACACAATGGACTCTCTGCTGCGTTATAGTGGTAAATGTAAATGGCAAACTTTGTCGCGTGAATAAAATGTGCCATCATCTGTCCAAAATATTATAAGCAGTTGCAGCTTATAGGTAGATATCCTTTACTTATATATTTACTTTCTAACTTTTTTTTGTGCTTTTATGAACGTTTATAGTAACGCTGTCTCGATAAGTTACATTTTTGTGTGTGTATGACTATGCCTATACCGTAGGTGCAGGCCTGTTAATATATATTCTACATCTCAGTGGCACATCGAGAATCTATTCCATATATTAGCTTAGCAATCATTCGACGAAATCAGCTGCACAACTTGATGGTGGTTATTATGAGTGCATGTTAACATGCCATTATGGGACCTTATCCTGTCTCGCTGTCAAGTCAAATCTAAAATTTGGTCCATTATTGTAGCAGCGGAGACAATTAAGGTCATGAAGCATCTCGAACTTGTATATATACCATGGTGTGCATATTGCTATACAATGTATTAACTGACCTTAAAAAGCATCTGTGTAACTTCATACACTTCATAATCACGGTGGAAACAACCATTCAGATTCTAAAACGACATTTATAACTATGGTGCAGGATCGTCTCAGATTCTAATTAAAAAAATTACTTGTACAAAAAAATTGCAAATGGCGGAAAAAGTATTTTGGTTTTTGCGTTGTTCAAATCTGAACACTACTAGAACTTGTAATAAAAGCCCACAAGAATGGCTTCTGACAGCAGGTTCGAAATAAATTGCAATTAAAATATGAGCAATGTACGAGCGATTTTCATAATTAAAATGGGTACTGCGATATAAAATAATAGCCTATAGTTAAGCACATTAACACCCACTGATGGTAAATGGCATAACAAATTTAAATATACATTTATTGAGATATTGTAACGCGAAAGAACTGGTAAAATGTACGCGTAACCAGGAATGGTGGACATCGTGGCAGTGGAATTAGACACCATGATCTCACTTCTTTGTGGACCAATCTTAAATATGGAATAGCCATTTTGTCACACACATCGTATATTTCATATACATGTTGAGATAAAAGAAAAATTTCAATTGGAAGTAGCTTTTTCGGGCCCAAGAAAAAAATGCAATGCAAAACCTCATAAGGGAACCAGACACCAATTACTCCCAAACATAATTGCAATATTGGTTTTTTAGAGTCATCAGGGTATGCAGGAGTATATTACCTTCATATACATTGAAAAATAAAATTAATTCGATCAAAATTAACCGAGTTACAGCTGTTTTACACTGTTTTTGGCGCAGGAGTAGCAAGGTCGATGTCCACCATTCCTGGCGACGGTATACTTGTGATTAACTACAGAATAAAAAAAACATCTCAATATGATAATGTCATTAAGCACAGTCCATATCTACGAGATTACATTACCGCTTCGGCAGTTTGGAAATGACTGTGATAGTTATCATATCACCATCACGGATTTCATCAAATAATGCGTGATCTGAAGCACAAGCAGTGCAGTTAGAGCTAACTGTATACTGTATATTTGCTGTTTTTCTATAACATTGCTATGCGATGATGTAGAACAAAGTATCTTTATTATGTCAAACACATTATGCGCAAAAGATAATGCAAAAGTGTTCACGTCAAGCTCGATGTTCTACACACGACAGCAACGGACTCACAAATTCACGAAGATTTTGGCCAGATATCCTACAATTTGTTGTGTTAACACCTTCAAACAATTTGTCTTCCACTCTTTTCATGGCTTATGAGCTGATAAGAGTGTGCGTTGGACGGATATAACAAACTCAATTTATTTTACTGGTTGTGAACCGACAAGCCGTATCAATTTTTAAGGGGATCGTATCACGAATGGATGAACCTTTTCTATTGTGCTTTTTTGTACACGATCATTATTTATACTGCTTCCTGGTCGTCTCTTTATTTACTTACGAACTTATTTATTTATTTACCTGATGCACCATTATTTAAAAAATACAGTGAGGTATATATTACAGAGTGACTATACGTGCATACGTATAGGCCTAAGCAGCCTGGTCACAACTCAATCTCTCGTTTCCTCTCATTGCATTGGCCAAAAATCGGATGGTGTATGAAATGTACTAAAATTCCTTTCCTGCTTCCTTAGTTGATTGGTCATGATCGTATTTGCGCCATTTAGTAACTCTCAGGTATTCTTGTATATAGTACACGTGTTAACAAGTAGCTTATGTGTAGGCCTACAGGGAGCTTGATTTGGTATACCGGGTACGGACTTCCGGTAATTCTCACTCTCGAATGCCCGAAGTCCGATATGGCCATGAGTTTATAAAATTATTGGGCTGCATTATATTGTACTATTTACCAGTTGTATTAAAGTTGAGGTTTCTTCATGTGTCTCTTAGGCCGGGTTTCACCAAGCCCGGCTTTCATAAAAAAAACCGCAGTTCTTTCGGAAAATCCCTGCAAATATAGAATAGGGATTTTCCGAAAGAACCGGGGTTTTTATGAAAACCGGGCTTGGTGAAACCGGCCATTAGGCCATCGCGGGATTCGCTTAGAAACTCCGATGTTACCGTTGTAATTAATTGCCCAACAGTTAATAATAATAATGGTAAACTCCGGGTGCCCAGAAAAACCCGACATAGTACTAGGCCTTAAAATAATTCGCTGCTAAAAACTTGTCCTGATGCAAAAGTGTTCACTTGAGCCACATTACAAATAACTGTCGCGCATGTGCACACTTGCATGTGACTCTTCAGTTTTAAAAACGTAACTTATAGGCCTACAGTATACTATAGTGACCATAACTGTAAATGAATATTTTCAAGCGCTAGAAGTGAGAAATAATGATGCGCCTTTCTGTATAACGTAATGGTTGTCACAGATTCATCACATGTTTATAATAAAAACACAATGTCCTCCAATGGCAAACTGCATTCTATTCATTCTTTGCACAACTAATAGACCTTCCAAAAATTATTCCCTTTTAAAACTGTATCAACTAGAAAGAGAGCCATTGAATTTAGCGTATCGTGTCTAGGGGAAAAGGGCAAACACACCTTGAATTGGAAGTAAATGTGAGTCTAATGCGCGTGGAATGCATTTTGGATGCTGGCTACGCCAAAAAAAAGAGGATGGTTTTTCACTAACCTTTCTATAGCCAGCTTTTTTTTTGTTTTTTGTTTTTTGCCTTTATACGATGCATAGCGGTGAGAACTCTCACCGCCATCCACCACAAGGCTCCAGATCTGATTGATCCTAGCAATATTATATATGTAGTAATTTTTTTATAATTTATAATGTTATTGGCCTAATTGTACTGTCAAGTTAACCTGGAAAACTTTGATTCCCTTGTCATTATACTGCGCAGATTATTTTACTCGTTAGTGGCAATGCGCATTTGGGGAGGGCGGATTTTACCTGATAAGGAAGCCTATGATGTGAAAGGTTTATTACGCTAGCAAGACGACTGTATATAGGTGTATGCAAATCTGTACTATTTTGGTGGACAGCATTACATTACATACAAAATTATTACGAGAACACTCCATTGAATCACTTGCAATAAATAGTTATCAAATTATTCGAGAGCGACATTTTCAATATTTCTTCTGAGCTGCATCCAGCGTTGGTTGGTGTAGTTTTTTGGTCTAAACCATTGTTTGAGTCTCAGATATACATGTATGCGAACAAACTAGTCGTAGACAGATATACCCTCTTTTGTAAATCCAGTTTCCGTGTTTTAACTGGTCAAAATTTTCATATTCCTTTCCCTTAGCATTTTTCTGATGGATATTGACTTATGGCCAAAATCTGAATTTTTCTATCTACAAATAAGCTTCAATGAATACGTTACACATCACGTATGATTCAGTTGACCAAATAAGTAGGCCTACTCTGCTCTTTCTGCATTTAGATCTTCAATTGGTATGGCAGTAGAAACGCATGAATACTAATAATTTATTATATCACGATTATCCGGTGAAAACATTCCATTAGCAGTCATACAGATGAACAGATCATTGTCTATGCATAAAGCAAGTAAACATACCAGTGCTCGATATTCTAGAACAATATCGTGTGATGACGTAACATAATTCGAATAAATATTACCGCGACTCTAATTTAAAAAAAAAAAACTACTGCCCCAGTCATAAAATACAATTTTGCGCCTGAATGTTCCTTCATTTTTAACGGTACAAGCATTAACACAAGGCCTACCGTACTGATTTTGTATGTTCATTTCTGAATGTGGTGAATAGGTCATATTCTCATTTCGACCTATCTGCTAAGTGGTCGCTCTTTTGTTCCGTACGTGCGAAGTCACGACATAGTTGTGAAGGATCCATTCGTTCCAACGCTAAAAGACGCTGACAGGACTGATAGGAATCTCCTCTGACTTTTGGGAAACTCCGAACATTTCCGAGAAAAAGAGCCTCTAAAGTGCCTCACACTCATCAGTCATCACGGGCACAGCAAAGAGAATAACTTTAGTCTTACTTCTTCAGATATGCACAGGCACAAAATAAACCACGAATATCCTTATGGGAATACATCCTCAGGATACAATTTTGTCAACTTCTATATAAGCTGAATTGTTTAAAAAATAATAATGACCACGTGCCTTGCTGCATTTCACGCAAATTTCGACGGTTCATTTGTACTAAACTATTATTCTATCGGAATCATCGAAGAACACACACCTCGTCTGCTTATCTATAGGAAAGTAACACATGCATCCATGGGCTATACTGAATCAACAAATCATGTGTAAACACTTGGGCGCTGAAAATTTATCAAGAGAGACGATGCTGAGTCCCGAAGAAAGATTACGATTTTTAAAAAATGATGTCACCATACCTGGGTCATGAGTCTGTCAGCACCGGTGCCTTCCTCATCTTTGAATATGATGTCCGGGTTGTAATTGGGCACCAACTCCTTAAACCTGGGATCCTCCCTGCCTATCTTTCCTTCAGTGAGTCCACTGGCGCCAAGGGTGTTTTCCGACACATTTGGCACGTGCTGCTTGAACACTAACGGAGTCAATTTCCTCGGTGCCCTCCTCCGGCCCGCACCCCGCCCGGGGCCGCAACCAAGGGCCGGGGGACTGAGCAACAACACTAGCACTAAGATGGCGGCGCCTCTAACACCGCCATTGCTGCTTGGCGGCCGTGGATGATGATGGTGGTAGTGGTGCCGGTGGTGATGATGATGGTGTGGATGCATATGCAAGAGCGGGCCCAGGGGCCAGCCCAGGCCCGCTACGGCCAACCTGAGCACTTGTTGGCCCATGGTCAGCGATGATGGTCGTCTTCCTCGCAAGCGCCACCGGACGCCATTGTACACATACTCACTGGATTGCAATGGCGGATGGTCAACTGAAGCCGCCAGTCCCCGCCACCGCTGTAGGTTTGCCCAGCATCCAGCGATAATCAGCCGGCATTGCAATTAGACTTTGATCTGCTCGCTGATTGGTCGGGGCTAGTTCTGGGCCTCGGGAACACCTTGGCCAGTTGGGTCTCTAGGAGGAGGGGCCCACCTTCACCCCCCACCACCAACACCGCCTGCCACTACTACGTTCTGGCACCCACCGAACCACCCACCCACCCATCCACCACCACCACTACCATCACCAACATCACCCACTCCTGCAACCACTGCCATGGGTTTCTTCAGTACTCTTCCTCCGATGGACCACGGATCACCACTCTCACTTGGTAAGTTGTTTATATTGTCTGTCACTTATAGGCGACAGGTCATGTTGTGTTCGGGGAATTTGCACCTGTTCTTAACCAGTACCAATAATACCTCACACTGCATTGTCTGATTGTTGTAGGTTTCATTACTGAGGTGAAACTTCATCGAAATCAAATATTATATCGAGAGTCAAAATGTCCACAATAATTAATCAGCGTGCCATTGTCAACTGAGGTATCTACTACTGTCACATTTTGACGAAATTAATGTTCGTGTTTTACGTTGTTTAGTGTAGGTTACGGTCAATGTCTAGGGTGATTTTTACTCGATTATCGAGTTGTTTTCTTTTGCACTCCAGTCACATATGTAATATTGTCATTTCCTATGACGAGGCAATAAAGATATTGATATTGGGAAGATAGGCTGTAAACACACAATCCAAATTTCATATACCGACTGATGCACCCCTAGAAGGACATGGATTATCTCTCTCTTGTCATCCCAATGGGCCAAGGGGATAACATTCCTGTTAGGGATGAGCCAACTGCAAACAAACATGCCGCTCTAGAATATTGTTCCATGCAACATAATTATGTGCTGCGAACAAGAGAGGCAGTAAAGTGTGCAGTAAAAGTACAAAAAAAGCTGTGGGTGTCCCACTGAGAAATTGCGCAATAGATATGTCGAATGAATGTCCTGCAATGTGGAAGACACTTTTACAAGGTTGGTGGCCATCAGTGTTGCTAATGCACAGGGACCATTCAACTCTTCAGAAGCCATTGTGAGGGTCAATTACGACAGTGCCATCCACTTTCCTACCGTTGCCCTTCCTCAAAAATGAACCAGGGGCTAGGGTGTGTATAGTATGAGAGGCAGCATGGTGAAGGTGTAATTTATTGCACTTTTGGGGGGCTTGATGCTGGACAAGTGTTTAAGGGAATGGTGGGGGCCACTTGCCTACAAACATCAACAGACAATAAAATCTTTTGGGAAAGAGTGTGGGAACCGCGCTGGCCAGCAAAGTCCAGGCTGAAGAGTTCAGAACGTGCTGGAAATGCCATAAATCACTTTCTCTCCTTGAAGAGGTTAGTAGGGTCTGTTCTTCAGAAGGTGCGTATATATGGGGCATGGTATGGCTGGACATTCTTTAGAAGACTATTGTTCGCATTTTTTCAGCGCATGTTAGGTCTCAAGTTTGTATATATTGAACTGTATTTGCCTTTCCGACTGTTATCATATACCGATATTAATGCAAGGATCTAGGTTGTTACCTCATTTTGGCAATGTGGCAACATTACTGGTCATTTTGGGTCTGCTTATTGTACACTGTAATTCATTCCGATTTGGAGACGCCGGAAATTTGTTATTACTTTTCTCCTTTCGCTGTTCCGACTTCAAAACGGAACAGGGAAAAAAGGGTTACAGATTGGATATGAACATTATGCGAACATTCCCGGCCTTATCTCAAAATTGGAAAAATTAATAGGCCGTGTGATACGACCGTTGCAATTTAACGTTACGTTTCTCTCAAGACGAGAAAAAGTGATCATGAAGTTCTGTCTCCGAGTCGGGACATAAATTACATCGTAGTCATGACCTACAGTAATATGCATGCCTTCCATTAATCACTGTAGACTATATAGCCCACTCTTACTGTATATAATCATGTAAGCTCAAGTTAAGATCCCAATTGGTGACTAGCGCATTTAACCAATTTAAAATATTGATAACTATACCCTATACCAATATAAACAGGTTATAAAAACTTATGACAACAACTACTAACTCATATTTCCCATCATCCTAAAGCTTGCACAATGTGGTATATGTGTATGTAATATTATTTCGCGTAATTTTAACCCTGTCCTGGCAGACTGAACCTAATAAACTTTCGCTTGAAAACACCGCCACACATTCCATAACCCTCTGCAAATCTAAACTGACGCCCAACAGGCCTCCTGTATAAATGTTTAGTTCATAGCTGTGAATAGAAAAGGCGCAGGTCAACAGCTATAAATTCATTCAGATTCAGAGACGAGTTATGCATAATTTTTCAGACTAAACTGCTTCTTATTTAGCATTTCAGGAGTTATAAAGTATATTAGCTGCTAATATTAAGTTGAATATCAGTGTTATTCTAAATTATGGGAAGGTCTAAGATGATAAAATTGGTTCAACACTGACTCAGGTGGGAATGGTTCAAAATGGGTCACTGCAATATCGTTATTTTAAAGTTCTGCGAGCCGCATTATTAATATGAGCTCCCGCCCTCAGTCACAACAATATGATATTAATCTCACAAGGAAAATATTTAGCTTACACATCTGCAACATTCTGACCTATACGGTACATTTAACATAATCCACATAAAAATACACATAATGTACACGGAAAATGAGAGAACGATCTGACGTCATCAAGGTATCCATGGAAATATTCTCATGGAACAATATGAGTAAACAGTGTCAACAAAGGAAGAAACGATGACGTCAGATCGTTCTCTCGTTTTCCGTACATTACTCGTACAGTACATTCTGTGTCCAGAGAAATAAAATCATAGTTATTGCTCTAGTTTGACAGGAAGTCCCATCTCATCCTCCTTCCTGCTGGACTAAAAATGGTCCTGCTGCCTCTGTGTTGTTGTTGTGGAAGGACCGTTAGAGCAGTAAATATAATAGTATCAGTTTGACTGGATATGTCATGTCGAACGACTAACGGTGAAGTGAACACGGATGAAACTGTGAGCATTATTGTTGAGGCAGCCGAGAGATTAGGAGCGCCTCCCAAGGGGTGACTTTGCCGTTTCTTTCAAAGGTATACTGTACAGTCAATCCCCTTCGAGTTCCAAAATTGCAACGGCTCAGAAAACATCCTCCCTTCAAACCCCCTCCCCCCCCCCCCTCCGACACGACATCAGTTCAATCATCTCGCATCGCATCTCGTGTATTCAACCCAATAATTGGCTTTTAACTGTAGAACAACAAAGCGCTTAACTCGGAAGATGTGGCGTTCCATGGATGTGAAGACCCTTTGTGTATATTGCCGGGACTCAAGTAGGCGGAGAGGTTTGACATTTTGAGCTCAACACGCCTGGACTGCTAGCAGGAATCCTATTAGTTGTACAGGCTTAACAGTCAAGGGATCAGGACCTAGGGTTTGCCATAGGCGCTTTGCAATTATTTAGACCTGTAGTGGTGACCGCCCAGCAAAAAAGGCAGGTTGGCCCCTTGCTGCGGAAACCAAACTTTTAAGCCTATTTCTAAATCCTGTATAATTCCGATGGGTTTCTGACACCGCTTTTTGTCGGAAAAGGGGCCAACACTAAGATTGGGGAAGTTGGCCTTATCCTGATTTTGGTACCCTTGTTTTGGGAAGACAGGCCACCACCTACTGTGGACAAGCCGCCATCATTGTCGAAGTGATGGCATCTCGGACACGTCTTACTAAAATGCGTGCATTCCTTGAAGTTATGGAGTCGTGGTCCAGTACAGTGTTGGACATTATCCGAAGCGGCAGAAGAAGGAATCATGCTCGCCCGGCTTGCAGTATCCTTATCTTTGATTCCTTCTTCTGCCGCTACGGAAAATGTCGCTAGCAGTATGCCTGGTCTAACACTGTACCAATCTGGTTTGAAAGTACGATGTCAATTAGAGCATATAAAAATATGATTTGAGTTTGCAATTCAAAATATCGTGTGCCGCTCACATAGGGCGAGAGAGATAATATTTTTATAGATGTACGTAGTCGTAGTAGTACTGTAGTAATAATATGAAAATATCAGTGAAAATAGCAATAGCGCCACATTGATCAGCTGGAGTGCCGGATGTGGCCATCTGGTGTTCTGTTGTCAACCACTCTCTTAAGATTTGCTTTATGTGCCTGTAAGTCACAATGTGGCTTGTAGTTTGCAATACACATCAAGGAAGGGGAAGAAGGGTAAACAAATATTTACAACAAGTAACAAAACAGTCTTATAAGAAAATGCCTTATTATTTTCTTCCTCAGATCCACGAGCACAGAAAGAAGAGAGACTAAAGGCAGCAGGAGGTGCTTACCCAAGATGAAAATGCCAATGGCTAGTGTCACATTTACGATGAGTTACACACAAGGAATGCTATAATAGCCATTACACGGGTACTAGAGGGTAGGCAAAAAAAGCGAAACGAGGTTTGAATGTGGCAGAATTATTTTTACAGCTCTATTACGCTTGACCAAAAATTATTTCGCAAAAAGCAATAGACTCATTCTTGAACTGTACTTATCAATGCTGCGTGGACACACCCTCCTGTATTTTTTTTTTCAAAACTTTACTGTTTTTTGTATTTCCATAAATTTTCAGAAGTGCCAAATGATAAAGACTAAGGGGAAAACACTATAGAAAAAAACACTGCGCCGTTATGGTCCCCATTGTAATTCTATGCCTGCAGAGGGTTAGAAGGATATTAAAACGAGCCCCCTGCTTCGACACGGTTTGTAAGCCGGCAGGAGCTGGCCTCTGTCCCCATAGAAAAACCCTCTGGCATGAGGTAACCTGCCTAGTTGAGCAGAGATGAAAAATCATTTCTGCCAAATTCAAATCTTTCTGTTACGAGCGCCCTGCATATAATGTGGGTTCCTTGTCTAATTCATGGAAAACACTGAAGATGGGTGCACGAAATAACAGCAGGATGCCTGAACCAATAATATTTTCATACTTCACATTATGTATGCAATACTTGAATTTAATTTTAATTTCATTGTTAAATGAAATCGTGGTTTAGTTCGCACATAATCGTCACTGTATTTTCTGCATATATGTGGCATTACTGCATCGATCTGAATAGAATTGGTTCACATAATGCACCTCTGTCATCTCATCACTTTGTTATCCGGTTCAGGAATTCAGGATGTATTTTATTGTTACACTAGCATGGTTTTTGGAAGTGGAGGAGAGTCACGGCAACCATTTTGTGCCGTCTTGAAGGTGATGTGTTTGCAGAAATAATATTGTTATGATATTCCCTAAGACTCAGTATACATTAATACATGCACTGGTACAGTACCTTAAGTATACCGGTATCTTTACTGTACTAATTTTGAAATCATATTTTCAAAAGTATGTTTTTAAAATGTTTTTATAACATGCAGTTTCTTAGTAATTGCAGCATCAGTCAACATAAAAAATTAGCGCAGGGTTCGACTACTGGACCACAGAATTAGCTATACTTAGGAATGAGATTGTTTCACCTTTCACGAGCAGTGAAAATCCAAATTCAGCATGTTGGAAATTAGCCAGATACAAAATTTGAACATAGTTGTTTTTGTACAATACCGATGCTGGCATAGGTTATGTATTGCTTCGAGTATTACTTGTAATTTCATTAGGTACCGTAGTTCAGAAATATTTGCCGGGTAAAAACAACAATTTTTTCAGCTTTAGTATAGTTTGCATAGTGAGGTATAGGTATGTGCAGTATTTTTAACGCATTGCAATCATGTACAGTACAGTAGGCCCATATTAGGTACAGATACCGTATTTATTATGTTACCTGTTTTAGCAGGTATAAATATCAATGACGCAATGCTTCCCTTCACTGGGCATTTCAACACATTTGGCTTTACAGTGTAGGAATAATTTTATTTCAGCAATAAAAGTATTACAGAATATACAAAATTATTATATTACAAGTAGGCCTACATTTCAAATGTTGTTAACTGATTCCAATGCCCGATTGTCCAAATGAGCAATAAAAGGGTATATTTCACCAGCCCAAAAATATTGTAAAAATGCACTGCAAAATAGCGCGATGACAAGGTCAAGATATTTCTGTCAAGTCTGATATTTCTTTTTTTCGTAATTTTCTCTGAGCAGTGCAACAAGGTTGCTAAAAGTTAGGTGATATTACATAATTATGTCACATAATTATGTAATATCATCTAACTTTTGCATACATAGAGTCTATGTATGCAATCATGTTTTGACTAGCTTGCTGCCATTTGATAACAAATCGAATAATAAGTCTTCTAGGCCCCTTTAAAAATACCGCCAATGATGACACTTCATATAATTATATCGTCGATTGGTTTCCTTCAGAAATAACCACAATTAAACACGGTTATTTAAAAAATACAAAAACCGAAACTCTTTAAAATATCGACACTCACGGTGCAGGGTTTTGTATAGATTCTCCGGAAATTTCTTTTACGCAGTAACTTTACTAATTTAAGTACATTACCACAAGTAGTTTGGTGGCAAAATCAGGTAACTCAACAGACACGACAATTTGGCCGTCCTTATCAGTTTTGTAGATATCGCATTTTTCTTTGGCGGACGAAGTGGAACCCACTCTGCTTATTATTCTATTTATTCGCATAAACCTATAGTAATATGAAATAATATTATTATTTAATGCAATGTTTGTATTATTTTAAAATCATTTCCTTTGAAATTTGAAAACAAACCATATGCTCTCCCTTTAGCTACATGTCGGTGCACAAGATACGTCGTATTATAAGTGATGGTACCAGATTTTGTAACTTTAATAACTTGCATCCACTCTTATGAAAAACTTACAGTACGATAGGATTGTGTAAATGTTTATTTATTTGATTTAATTAATACACCGTTATCAGATATGCGGTTTTTTGGAGGGGGGGGGGGGATTGTGTAAATGTTAGTGGATGATGTAAGCATAAAATGATTGCATTGGTCTCTACACATCATGCTACAGAGGCAGTACAGTCCTTATTGCCAGCTATACCAACGTGATTCTACAGGTTATTATTAATTTTGTACTTGTGTGTTTTCCCTAAATTGCTCAATATTTCTGGCTGTTTATTTCCTTTCCAGAGCAAAATTATTCCTCTCAGCATCGACAAGTCCATCTCCAGTTTCTTCATTCAGATCAATATCAAACTTTGTATTTTATCGCATTAACTCGAGTACTTAATGAAATGAGTTTCAAAATTTATGCCGCTTATTTTGAGATAACCGCAAGACGACTGAGGATGGAAGTTGGAAACACAAGGATTTCGTTCCACGTCACGACTCACGAGCCATACAACGTCAGCTCCATTTGGAAAACCGTGCTATCTTGCCCTAAAGGTTCATACCAAACAGCAAGACAACTACTTCAAAATCATGTGACACATTTTCACAAATGATACGGGCTTATAGTACTTAGCATTTCTAAATTGTGCACCGGAAACACTTTAATGTGGTATAACTTCAAATCGTGTATATCCCAAATTTAGTGAGAAGTAAGAGCCCTGTATTACGTGTAGTTCGCTGTGGTATATACAGTGCCTGCGGTAATTATTAAGCGCTATCCTTCAGACGAAGAAAGTAAATATTTTTATGACTATACTATTACTATACTATTATAGAATTACAATACAGCACCCATAAATTTTAACTCAAGTAGTACGATTAATACCATCTGTGTTATGAAACTATATTAGGACAGTATAGGGTTATTTACTGGCATGCAATAATTAAAACGGATATTTCTTATTGTAACATGCATTTATTAAAACTTATGACCAGCAGGTTACCAAATGAGTGAAACACATTTTCATCGGGAAGTTGCTGAATTTGATAGAACAAGTTCTGTATAGTAAAAAGAATTCTGCTTGACTTTGATTTATAATAACACAACGCGACGGTAGAGTATACAGTTACAGTATACTCTACCGTGACCAACAAAAACATTCCTGATATCCAACATTTCAAATTATATAGTAGACTATATTCCACTTACACTAATATGAAAATTAGTTGCTTAAAATTACTATGTCCTGTAGCATTTCATCATCTTCATCACTTATGAGAAGTTGTTCAGTGATGTTAGCATTTATACCACCATAAAAAGGTTTCCACCTTACAAGTTAGATGCAATAATAATTGGATAACTGTGCTTTCATTGGCGCAAGTACTGTACGTAGGGGAGACGGAGTGGCGCTGCGGTAATGTACGTGCCCACGGATGTTAAGGTCCCGGGTTCGAACCCAACCCGGGGATACCTCCTTCATCTCGTGCAGAGTTTTCGGGTCGTCTCTGGATTCGTTTCGGGTGGTATTTCCGACAGACTAAGCCACCCAGGGGAGCTTACAAAATGACCTCACTTTTATTATATTTACCTGTGTGGGTGAAACTGCCCTTAATTCTCATAAATATAAATAGATTACTACTGTATATTCTGCTGCTTTCAGCTATAGGGAATTTTTTTTCTTCATTATTCCTTGATTATTTTTCAGCACCAGCAATTGAAAGGCTCTCGCTCTCTGCAATAACCAGGTATGCGGACTTGGGACTTTTTTCCAGAGTTTTAAAGCGAAAAGCCTATATAAACAAAGTTCACATGTCCACATTGCACCCCTTACCTGGAACAGGGTTCTCTGCAATAACCAGGTATGTGAACTTACCTGGTTTATAGGCTTTTCGCTTTAAAACTCTGGAAAAAAGTCCCAGGTCCACATACCTGGTTATTGCAGAGAGCCATCATGACGAACTTGAGCTTCACTAACCCCGAAATATCGTGACACAAACTTCAGCACAACGTATATTCTTACAAGGGGCTGGAAGGTATCGTTGATAATACTGTATAAGGCCCATATAGATTATTGTTGGAGACTCTTTTGTTTCCGTCAAGAGCATACATGCAAAATGCTTTAGCAAGTTCAGATTCTAAATGCTTAATACCGCACACGGTTAAATAATACTCTCATTCCTCCATAAGATATGCTGCATATTGTATGCATAAACAGTGTGACTAATTTGCAAAAAAAAGTTGGGTGTTTAAAACAGGTTAAGTTGCAAGATAACTTGAAAGAAACCGGCTAATCCTCAACAATTTGTAGGCGGCCTAAAAAATATCGGAATTTCAGTCGGCAGACTTCTAATGAACGTGGCTCGAAGGATGGACATGCCCAGGTTGGACACGTATCAGTTTACTAGAGCCTCCATCCTACCCCTCATCCCTCCTACAGGTTAATCCTAATTGGAGTCCATGCCGGCAGAGAGATGAAGGTCGGAGAGGAAAATGTTGGGTGTATAAGGATTCCGCTCTGGATTGTTACTTTCTCGGGCATAAATAGGCCAGCCTAATGATATTATGGTGGGAGGGTTCTAAAGAGCAATTAAGTGTGGTTTCTCCAATGTGGTCGGCGCAGGGGGGGGGGGGGG
>KZ538417.1:5958-79727 GCA_000934665.2 Catajapyx aquilonaris
TAGATTTGGCAACGTGCTGGACTTGTCGAGTATATGCCTGACATGTTTGTTTCCTTTTTGCAAGCTTGGCAAGGGTACTGACCTCTCAGCAAATATTAAAGACCCAGCTTAAGCCAGCTGCTACTTTTAAAAAATAACAGTAGCAGTAGCAATATACAGTAGAGCAAAATCAGCATAATCTGAACAACATATAAAACATGTTAACTTGGCACCTTCCCAAAACGCCTCATCTTGTTTTTCCATCAACAGAAAATTGATTACTCATAAACCTGCCACGATATGTTATATATTATAAACGTCCCCCTCTGATTAATGGACCTGGCCGACACAACATAATATTAATCACCGTTATAATAATTTTGACATTCCACATAATAGGCAACACGGTTCTGTGCAACGCTAATTAACGTCCATTGTTGATGAAATAACGAGGATTTTGGCGGGCCCCCTGACATCGTAAACATCTTGAAGCCTTCTTTTGTTGCCCTTTTTTTGTAAGTCCCCTCCCCCCTCCTCCTCCCCAATGCTATTTTCACTGTAATTCTGATGAAAGCATCTAAAAGTATTGGTAAATGTCCCTCGGAGTAAAATATGGAGCCCTAAAAACGTCAAAGAGTATGAGGCAAAATTGCTGATGCTAGATAAAGTTATAGATTGCGATACTTGGAAGAGCCCCGGAGTATTGGAGGATCATCGTGGCCTCTTATGAAAGGTGCTGGGAGGGTTGGAGGGTAGGGATAGAGGAGAATTATTATTATTACTCTTGTTGGATATAACGGCAGTAGTTTTTCCAGCGTCACGCAGCTGCTTCATAAATATCCCTAGCCATAGCCCCCACGACCCATGTTGACATTTTTGGGGCTCTGATTGCGCTCGTTCTTCTCTCCAGGCTAAGCCATAACTGTGGTCAGTGTCTGGACCTTTCCTATATATACTTTTTTTTCCCTGTGTTTTATGACGCATTAATTAATAACTGCTGACATGCTTTCAGCCAGTCACAATTTAAGAAAATGCTGATTCCTACCGAATAGCAATTTATTTTTTACTGAAACGTCTGGACATGTGACAGCAACTTGTGACCACTTCATGTCTGAATTATTTTTCGTATAATCTTTTAAATATTTTCTCTTTGTGAACATTAACACATTAATTAAATTTTAACATTTGTACAAGTGTCCTACATATAGGGCGCAAGACATGGGTTAATAAGGGTCTAACAAGATAGTGTGTAATAAGAGAGGGTCTAATGATAAAAGATTTAACAAGAGAGGGTCTAACAAGAGAGGGTCTAATGATAAAAGGTTTAACAAGAGAGGGTCTCAAAAGAGAGGGTCTAACAAGAAAGGGTCTAATAAGAGAGGGTCTAACAAGAGAGGGTTTAACAAGAGAGGGTCTAATAAGAGAGGGTCTAACAAGAGAGGGTCTAATAAGAGAGGGTCTAATAAGAGAGGGTCTAATAAGAGAGAGTCTAATAAGAGAGCGTCTAACAAGAGAGCGTCTAACAAGAGAGGGTCTCATAAGAGAGGGTCTAATAAGAACACGTTAATGAGAAGCAACAGTAAGTTGTTGTTTCATTATCGAGGTACACTACAGTGTTGTCCAGCTCATGGTTCAAACATTCTGGTCATATATTGTGCTCTGATTGCATTTTTTACACCTCCTCCCCCCCCCTCCCCCAATGTGGTCAGTCTCCCCCCTTTCCAACTTTAATTCGGCCATTTTATGACGCATTAATTAATAATGATTGTTGGGTGCTGCAGCCGGGCAGTAAACGGAATGTTCGCCTGGGGACCCGGAATAAAGGATATCGGTATCCCCCAACCCGTAGTTAGTACCGGGTGTAGTATAATTTGCTGGCGGGGCAAGTGTGGCACGAAGCTGGCCAATTGGTCCTCTTGCGGGTATTATCTCCCTCCGGGTGCCACTTTTCCGGGGCGCTAATGGCCCGCGGAGGAAATTTAATAACGGTACAGGTAAACAAGGCGATGCAGATTTCCAGGGTTGGTAGGGGGGTTTAACATTGCTTGGTAATATTACACATGGAGAGAGATTAAAGCTGGCTTTAGAGAGATTGTGCGGAGGCCAGGTTTTTTTCCCCCTCGATTTTGAATGCTATTTACCCGACTTGTGATAATTGCGTGACGAATGTGGGAAACCGCGGCGTGCGTGGTTGGGAATTACCACCCATCCCAATGCCCAAGCTCGTTTGGTAAAACATGTCTCGTTTGTTCGATTCCAATCCATTTCATGGGCAGCTCATTGGCCCAATATCAGAGGCAGAAGGACATGTCTCATTGCAATGTAGCGAAATAACTCGATTATGAAATGGTTGGAAAAAAATGTGGGGAATAGAGCCTTTTTCCATTCAGTGTTATTGTAAGCGAGCAGAGCAGTAAATCTATGGGAACTGAAGTGAATAGGTCGGAGTGGGTTGGACTTTGCCGCGACTTCTTTTGCGGCTAACGAGCGAAAAGTTCCGGCCTGGTGAGGATGATTTGCTGCGGAAAAGGCGGCCCATTGTGTCCTCTTAAAGAGCCAAGCAGCAGGGTATTTTTTGGCCCCGGATCTATATAACACCCCCCCCCCCTTCCAAATCCAAAAAGGCGCGAACAGCCAATTTTTAGGTGGGGGTGTTTGAATCATGGATCAGACCTGCACGTGTCAAATCGGTGGGGGCCAATCAACTTCCAATTAATGTGCCTTTTTGCCGGATTCGGTGTGGGGGGATGGGGAGAAGGGGGATGGGGAGAAGGGGGATGGGGGAGGTCTGGCAATTATCACATGTTATGCCTACTTTATTCCGCAAATATTGCGTTTGGAATTGGCAGCCGCGGGTTTGCTGAAATTATGTAATTCCAGGCAGGACCTTTGCCAAATTAACGTTGGTGCACAGGATTTCGTCCAGCAGATTTCAGTAGGCGATTGCTGTAAAATTTCATTTAAAAAACCGTTATTTATTTGTTTATTTATTTACTTGCATGTTTCACCTGAAGTTCAGCATATACGTATACTTTTGGCAGGCAACAGCATAACCAACCGGATGTTTTAACATAAAATCCCTTTTTATTTCATTGCAAAACAAGTAGTGCAAAAAATGCATAATTTTTCGAGCAATATCTGTCACATGTGCAGATGATCAGCGGATAAATTCTGAACACATGGTGCAATTAGCGAAATGGATCCTCCCCCGCTTATTTTTTTTATTTTCAAAATGCTGGTTTCCTTTACCTAACAAAGGCCTTTTGCACTTCATCCTCGTCAGATCCACTCTCTGAAGCCAAGAATGCCCCCCCCCCTTCCCAAGCTCCTGCTGCCGGTTCCTAAATGGCGACCATATTTCTTGTTTTCGCCGCCTAAACTATGTTAAACCTAATACCGCCATGAATCATAGCAAACGCGCGGTGTTCGAGGAACTGAAATTAACCCCGGGGTAAATTTCATAACAATCCTTGACGTCATCTTGGCAAAATTGTAGCCTTTGTTTGATGCTTGTTTTCCTCCCACTGCTGCAACTTGCCTTATAGTATACGCTGCCTCCTTTTCCGGACAAAAGTTTCCGGGAGAAATGAGCTCATCAAAGTAAATGTCTATCCGGATCAATCCCCCGGCTCTCCCTTTGCCTTTTAGAAATGGAAATTGCGTTTGTTTCCTGGGCATCCGCAAGAGTAAGGAGCTTTTCCTCCTGGAAGCGCAAAGTTCCAACAATAACTTGGAGATTTTACGCCGAGTGTAAAAAAGTAAACTTCCGTCACATCCGTCTCTCCAAAGCATGCAACCATATACCTGTCATCTGGGGCCGGGCAGGATTGGCGACAAAGCTCTGTGCCATTTCCTCGAGCTGCTGCCAGGTTTTGTTGCTAATAATTTCGTTTATGTCTTGTCAGCATTTATGTATTTCTTGGCGAAACGGATTGTCATACCGAATTGGCATGTCCGCGGTGAGTCATCCTCTCAGCTAGGTGCATGTAGTACCACTACATCTCGCACGATGGTAGCAGTGTGCAAAGAGGGAGGATACGCCATCTGTGTGATGGATTGGAACTACGTGCATTTTTCTGGTATTTTTCCTCACCTTTTCTTCAGTATCCAGCAGTAGCGGCTGGGTCTATCGGTTTATCCCTCGGAATAATCGATTGGGTCGCATTAGGGCTATTTTATGGAGTGTCCCCTTGGAACTGGATGGCATGTATCGTGCAAGGGGGATAGTGGTGGCGAGTCGTAAATCCGGTTACCCGGAAGGGTCATTGAGAAGAGGAGGCCTGTTGGGAGACCCCCCGAATAAGTCCGATGTTAGTGGAAGGAGGGGGGTAAAATAGGGTGTGATAACCTTACCCCTCTCCATGGATGCTGCCCCGGATCTGTGTGCCCGGTGGCCGGACCCTGGTCAGTCCTGCAGGGGCTCCTATTTCAGCGGCACAGCAACGAGTCGGGTTATCTGGGAAGCGCATCATTGAATTATATCCGGGGGAGAGCCAGCCCCGGGGACACTGCCAAGACAAAGTATCCGGGGCTGCTGCGGAGGGAGATTCAGGCCTTGTCTGCTGGCTATGCATTACAATTGGAGCCAAGTTTGTGCCAGTACAATTTCTCTAACATAGATGGCGCAACCTCCCTCCCTGCACAGTGCTGCCACTGGCGGTAGTGGAACTAACTGATCGGAAATGATGACTCATCCCGGACAAACTCCACAGACACCAATTCTATAATTTTGTGCGGGCGTCTCGTTTTTTTTTTTTGCTCATGTATCGAGCTCGACTATAATAATTATCGGATAGGGCGCGATGGTATAGGACCTTCTCTCTAACAAATTACCCAGCCTGATATAGACCTCCCCCCCTCCCCTTCCCATCCTGCTCCATCCCCCCCTCTCTCTAATGGTCCCCATTAGCAGTGGCCTCAACACCCTACATAAATTTGCCTCCCAAATGCACGGTTTGGTCGCCGCCGCCCCCTCGACCTTATCCACCCTCTGACCCTCCTCCCCCACACATAACACACCTCTCTGGACCATGTATAGACAACGGTCGTTCCCATACTTCACGTCCCTCATCTGCTTGCTGCACGACCCCTCTCATTTTCATCCTTTTTTTGTGTGTCCCTTCCCTGATATTTGCAATCTAAATTGCCAATTAAAGGCAAATCATTCGGGGTGATATTAGATTAGGAACCTGGGAACATGTAGATGCAAACATCATTTTTTTTTTGAAGAACCTGCAGCCATTCAAATTTATTTCTCATCGTGGACTCTGTGCAACAAATATTTTGCACATTTAAAATTTCTTTTGCGGATATATGTGCAAAATATTTTTTTGCGAGTGTCCCTGAGGCGATGTCCAGCTCTCATAGGATTCCAGTACAGAGAGAGAGACTAAATCCTGCGCAATCAGGTCGTGTGCCAGTTAGCTAACGAGCTCTTCTGGCTTTATCCGAGTGGATAAGCCCACCCGTTTTGGCCTCCATGCTGCGGGAGAGAGAGAGAGAGAGAGAGAGAAGATCCTTAGTAAAATTGATCAAATGAAACGTAAAGCTGGCTTCGACGACCACTTGGGATGGGGAATTCTCTAAAGGGGTACGACGTACTTGGGTGACAGACACACTCCTCTCTTGGGAGGTCAGGAAAAAATATGACCTTTT
This sequence comes from Catajapyx aquilonaris, assembly GCA_000934665.2. Taxonomy (NCBI): domain Eukaryota; kingdom Metazoa; phylum Arthropoda; class Diplura; order Dicellurata; family Japygidae; genus Catajapyx; species Catajapyx aquilonaris. Next base: position 11,593 of record KZ538417.1, read on the forward strand.
TCAGGCTCATGAAGCTGCGGTTATCCGTTAATGATCGGGAAAGAGGGGGGTGGGGGGAATTTTTATTATTGAACTTAGCCAGATTTTGAACCAGAAGCCGGGTTAAGTGTTATGACGGCCATTGTTGCCCACCGCTGCGGGTTTAATTTGTGGGAGGAGAGGTTATGTGCAAAGTCGGCTGTTATGGTACGCAAAAGTTGGCAGAAAAGAGATTTCGTGGTGGACTGGTGGCAGGTCAGGAAAATAGTGTAGTTTTAATGCTTATAGTAGAGACGAAATTAGGGCACTTCATCCTCTATCAGTAATCCATGATGTAGGTCAACTAAATTTTTTCAGCCAGTATTGTTTGACCCTGCCGGACATTTATTAACGACACTGCCGGATTCGTCAACTGGACTTCCCCCCCGAGGCAACCTTTGGGTTCATCAGATATGCAATCCTTGACAAGCGTCATTCATAAATGTCCATCCGCTGACATGGAATCAACAGGGAGAAAAAAAAACTAACTGGCCAAATTTTACGTGCGACAATGTTGGGAATCTTATACAGGGTGTTTCAACTTTTTTGTCCGAACAGTTATCGGAAAATTGCACGTAGCTGCTACTTTGTAAGCAGTGACTTTCAACCGGCGATTTATCGAAGGAATGGGAAATGGGGAAAAAAGAGGGTCACACATCCCATGGCATGTGTGACCCTCTTTTTTCCAGGCTTGACCCTCAATTGTCAGCGGGTATGCCACTTCAACCTACGATTCGCTGGGAATATTCCCCGTTCCTCCGAAAAAATCACCGTTTGCAAGTCACTGCTTACAAAGTAGCAGCTACGTGCAATTTTCCGATAACTGTTCGGACAAAAAAAGTTGAAACACCCTGTATAGGGTATATCAGTTATATAAAAGGGAAAGGTTGTTCGTATGCCCCTACCACCATGCGACTATAGACCCCCGAATAATGAGTGTAGTAGTTAAAAATAATGAGTAGTTGGCCTACTTGGAACCCTTTTTCCTTCTTGCAAAAAAATGTTAGCCTCAATCCTGCTGGCTCCACACGTACTCAGGTTTCGAGGACCAAAGAGTAATAACCCCTGATGGTCAATCCGTCGCGTTGCCATGGCCACTAAATGGACCTAGCTGTGGAAGAGGCTTCTCCCCACCAACATGGGGGGTGTTTTTGGGATCCCCCCACCCACCCATCCAACCCCCACCCATCCAACCCATCCAGGGGTTGAGCCGTAAGAAATGAGGCCCTAATGTGCGTCTCATAACGCGGGGCTTATCCCCAGACCGCAGTTGACCCAAGGACTTACAGCCTCCACGGTAGCGACCTCCATTTGCAAAACGGGGATGGGGCACCTCGCCCAAACTTGCCATTCCGTTATTTATCTTTTGTTATCGCCTACGCCCAACTTCGGGAGGGCCTGCATATGCGCCATCATGTGTGGTGTGTGGAGAGAGAGGATCGGGGGGGCCAACGTTTTATGAGAGCCTGGGTTTATTATGATATGAAATTGCTCGCACGTTGCGCAAACGAGACAAGGAGATCGTCTCAGATTGTCTGGATAAAGTGAGATCCACCCCGAACTATCCGGAATTTTCTGGCTGGCTTTGTTACTTGCCCCATTATTGTGAACAGAGTCAACTGGATTCCTCTCTCTATATTGCCTGCTGGAAGCGTGTTTATGGTTCGGTTCAGGTGTAGGTTTATTAAATTTGTGGGGGGGCTTGAGCGACAGTTTCAACGGTACGGCTGTCATTGTACTGTCTGCCCGTGCAGAAGCGGGGCTTTTGCCAAATTCCGCAGCATGATTTGGGCCCGCTTCGGGTGTTCGCACCTGTTGTTTAGCTAGGTTAATGATTGGCAGGGCTGGCGACCAGTCCCTCAAAAAATATTAAATGAATGTTTGCCATATTTTGAATAGTGGTGCTATGGAACAACGATATTTCAAGTTCTTTTTCTCCTAATAAGAGTGTATGGACCCCTTTTTCTTTCTGGTTGCAAAAAAATGTAGATTGGACAGCGGTTGTGTCCAACTGGTGTGGTTTCGGAGAAAAATGAGATCCGGCCTTTTCTGGCTGCGTGCTTTTCTACTTCTGCAACCGGATGACAACTGGATAGGCCAAGAACTTTAATGTCCTTCCCTCTCGTCCATTCTCCTTTTTTCCCCTTTCTTCTCAAAAAAAACGAAGGAGGAGGAGGAGGAAAAAGGGAGGGGGAGGGAGTAATATCCTTTATGTAAAACTGCTTCGTGCACGATTTCATCCGGGAGCAATCCGCTTCAGAACAACCCTGGGATAAATATATGGAAGCGGATTTTTTTTCTAAGCAGACGCCTGTTCCTCTGTAGTACGCCATTGGTTTTGCAAGGAACCGTTTTCTGTGGGAATATTTGGGAATTTCACTCTCAGGGAAATGGCCACATCACTCACTGTCGTGTAGGTTCTGTTGTAAGGATGCCGTCTCGAGATCTCTCTTCTCTTCTCCTTCCTTTTGCTTGCTTCTTCTTCGGGTTTTCTTTTTTTTTAGGTGTGTGTGTGTCCTTCTTCAAGCCCCCGGATCCACTCAGGAATGAGTTTAAAAGTAATCGAAGGCAGCTTAGCTCCGGCGTGGATTTGGTGAGGTATCGACTTGTCCCATTGGAAAAGGCCAGGAGTTGTAGGCCTGTCATTCCTGGGTGAATAATGGCGGCCGCTCTTTGCTCCTCGCTTCCAACCGAAAACATTAGGCTGCGGATACAGCCTGGGCCTCTCCCTGAAAAAAAAAAAAACTATTTCCGGGATGGGGGTAGGAGTAAGGGGGGATCAGTTTTGAAAAAGCGCAATAAACTTTACTATTTGCATTCGAGTTGCCTGGAACGCAGACTTTTGTAGGATACTCCCAAAGCTCAGTGTATACTGAGGCCTGACTAATGTGACTTATATTCTGAACCATCAGCTCGAACCTTGCTTTTCAATTGAAACTAATTATAGCAGGATGTGTACTTTTTTTTTAATCGAAGTTGCTTTTAGTGGCTAGTTCTGGTTGCGTGGAGCTGTCCTTTTGAAGTCCTGTTAAACACCTGGATGAATTGCAGTTCATTTGCAGAGGTGCCTAGGCTTGGTAACCCCCTCCGCCGGATTAGCTCCCCGGAAATTCTCCCTCCGTCTGCATGAACTATAAGAGATGCCCGAGCATTGCACAGGCAGGACTAAAAACTCCGTCACAGTTAGCCTTCAAAAGTGCGAAAAGAGACTTGGGGGGATTGCTCCATTCTGGCTTCATTGCAGAGCGCTCGTAAAAGACACGGTGGAAGGGAAAAGCATTTTTTTTTTACCTCTCTCTCCCTGCGCGGAATGGAACTGCCAAAGCCTAGACGCCATAGGAATGCATTAAGGCCAGTCCCCTGTGTCAACCCCGGATTTCCTACCCCTTCTCTCTATTTCCTTTTTTTAAGTTGTAACCTGGAGCAGTTTATTCAGCACCATATGGGTAACGGAAAGAATTTGATTGCTGCGACTAGCAGAATAGCGGTTTACAATCGCCGTTAGGTAGTAGCGGTTTAGAATAGCAGTAGGCTTCAAAACGTTGTTATTCTATCCTCAAAATTCTAGTTAATTTAATGCACTCTTCAACCTGTAGGCCCTGCTGCATAATGCAACAACTACGTCGATGCATCGGGGCCTAAGGATTGTCGCAAAAATTTCTGCCAATTGATGTGTTTTAACGGTGGGCGGGTTGTGTGTGTGTGTGTACAGTATGTGCATCCTGCCGCCACCGCCCGGTTTCCCATGTTTATAAAAGCTCCATTCCTGTTTCCAATTAGTGCTTTGATGTATAGATGACACGGCGAGTTTGTTTCTCATTTTGTGGGGGGGGTGGACTACAGCGCTCAATATTGCTCGTAAAATGAACGGCGGCGCAGGGTTTTTAATCCAACTCTTTTTTTCCACCCCTTTGTGTCGTATCAAATGTTAATATCGGGACTGTAGGCTTATTGGCCAGTCGAATCGGTCAAGTGGACAATTTTTTGGGAGAGTGGACTGCAGGATATTTGTTTCTGCAATACTGCTATAGTAGCGGACCCGTTGCCAAATTTTGGCCCACCTCACAAGTTGGACGTAGTGCGATAGACCACTACCAGTTGGCACATATAGGCTCTCCCTCTGCACACTCCAGTCTTACTTGCCGATAGCAAATATCAGCCTGCACAACTGTCATACAATAACATTTCATTCCTCCTACTGAAACTAGCCCGTATAAGCCCCCATGACTCCGGATTCACGAAATAAAAAAAATACAGAAATTGTATAACATATACTGGTACATTATATGAGACCCAATCCTCATAAAAAGCTGGATAATTTGTCAAGATTAAACCGTTCTATCCCCCCTCTCAACCATTCGAAATGGTAATGCTATCATGTTATCAGCAAGCCAGTGTGGTGGGGCTGTATTCCCTTCAGAGAGAGGGGTTTTTCCACTTATTGGGAAATGCCTAAGCACAATCTCTCTAGCTCTCCTCCCTACCCCACCCACTGGACCGTCGTTTTTGTCTGGAGCCTGAGGGAGGGTTGCAGAAACCAGATAAGAGCTTAACAAAACATTTTCATTCTTCTGCAACTTTGTGTGTGTGTGAGACAGAAAGAATTGCACTTTTGAATCAATTCTTTTTTTTTAGCCACCATTCTTTGCATGCCAGATAAGCCCTCTTTCTCGTTCATTCCATTTCCGGAATTCTTCGCGAGCATTAATCCGAAATGGACCAGACAGTAACATGCATTTTTAAAATTATTTTTTTGAAAGGCAGGAATATAAGCCAACCTTCATTACTAGGATATTATACACATCCTATCAGATTGGAACCAGAAAATACCGTATGTCATACTAATCTTCATAGTCGAATGAATTTCCACATGTGAAGCTCGCTCGGGATTATCCAACAGCCTGCATCTGCCAATGAAGAACACGCGGGCAATTTCTCCTAGGGAGACTCATTAGCATAAAGTCTGGATCCGACATTGGGAACGATTGGACCCATCCATTCTCTAGGCCTACACTGACTGGCTCGAAGCGAAAAAAGAGATGGCAGTGGGGGGGACGGGACCGATAAAGCTCATTTCCCCTGGAGATCTAATTTTTCAAACTGGCATCCAGTATTGTTGAACAGAGAGAGTGGCCGGTTTGCACACACACGAAAAAAATATATAATGAGAAGAGGCACTGAGAGAGATACAGTACATATTGCCAAAAAAAAAGTATTGTAAAAGAGTGGATTCTAAGCCTACTCAATAATGGTGCATTATGCAGTGTTGGAGAGAAAAAAGTTTGGTCCAGTAGCGGATGTTGTGTGGCGCAGATTGGGCAGCAGATGGACGTCATATTCTGCACATACAAATTTTGGTGTCAGGCTGGTCATGTGTGCTGGGGTTTATTCACAGCCCATCAATCACATAATTAATTTTCACAGTCACGTCCAACCTAATGGCAGCATTTCAGAAAAGATAGACTTCAACATTTTGTTTGCACTAAAAAAATACAATCCGCAGGGTTGTACCGATATTTTATTAAAAACAAATAGAGAGGTTATTACGCAGTCGTGCGGTTGTGTTGTGCAGTTGGACCATCGGTAATTGCACTTTGCAGCGCCACTTAATGAAGAAAACTGGCCAATTTAATGAGTGCAATTAAAACTAATTTGCATTGTTTTTGAAGCCTAACGCAGTGTGATAAATGGAGTGGCAGTATTGGGTATTGCAACAAGCTCAACCATTTTCATATGCATGTGCTTCAAGAGTAATCGAATCGAACAGTTTCATTCGATTGAAAATAAATTAACCGATTATAAATAAAAAAGTAGTGATGAATATACAAAAATGTCCCAAGTTTTCGTCATTACTAAATCATTTTCTAATAACTTTTATTATAAATTGTCGGATTGCCATTAGGGGTGTAACATTTTTCCTTGTTGCTCATAAAAAGTACTGTATATATTTATTAAAATAATAGAGCTCTATTTATGGAGATGGCTATAACTACAAAAGAATTTTCTCACCTGTTCAGCGGATTCATCTGCATGTACTGAACACCCTGTAGGAACATTGGTTTTTCAACGCTTGCTTTTTTCCGCAGCATACCGACCAGAAGTTACGAGTTGAGCCGATTCCCCGGGCCAAAATACGGTGCGTTATGTAATCTCTGGGGCCGAGTTTGCATAAAAGAGAGGGGGGGAGGGGAGGGGAGGGAGGAAAGGTGGTCTGGTGTTAATCGAGGCTATTCGTCGCAACTAGCGTCAAATGCAGTTCCTATGGGGACGTCCGAGTGCGAGTAATGTTCGGCGTCTGACGTGGATTTAGACCCCCTTCCACCCACCCTCCGGATGCAAGTTGCGAAAACCCTCCTCTCTAAAATCGCAATGGACCCGGAAGTCGCACCCGATTCATCAGCACTCACTGACCAAAAAAAAAAAAAGAATCAATGATCCGGGAGATTAAGAGTGAACGAACGATTCTCTGTGGGAAGGGGGGGGGGGGGAGAGAGAGAGTGAGAATTATTATTATTGCTGTTATAGTGATTACACCTCGTGGGAACTAGAGGGCATACCCTTTGAACCTAGAGGTGAACCTGGGCCACAAATCTGGGAAGTGTAGATTAAGAGAAGCATATCGAAGTCTGCACCATTTCCAGGATTTTAATTTATTTTAAAAATAATAAAATTAGAAGGAATACACAATTACCGATTGGACCAGTCAGAAAATCAATTATTAAGGTGTCCAACTTGATAGGTTTTACTGATATTTATCAGTTTTTCATAATATTGTATGTACTGCACTGACTTGCACAATATCTGGCCAAAAATGTCCGACTCTTTCCGAGCCTCACATCATCAGAAAGTGCTGATCATTTGAATGATGCAGGATTCATCCAAACGTATTGAAGAGACCAGTGTCGCATTACAAGGTCGGGATGTATATAGAAGTGCATGAGAGAGGAATAAAGGTTCAGGGGGGAGACAGGCCTCCTCTCCGATTTCACGTCCATCAAGCCCTCTCTTCTTCCTCTTTTCCAAGAACCGCAACAGACCTAACGAGGCACAATTGGGGGGCCTCAATTTCCACCTGGATGAGCAGCTGAGGAAAGCCCTTCAATGCACACTCGGTTGCACCTCCATATCCTGTCCCCCACTTCAAACCACAGGGTTAATCGTAAACCAAAAATTGGTTTTCCAAAAATGGTGTGGAACTGATTTTCATCGTGGGACTACTTGGCTCAGTTTTTGACTCACCCTGTGTGAAGTGGCCTGGAAGTGGTGGCATAGCCCTTCCAGTCTCTCTCTCTCTCTCTCTCTCGCCACTTCCAGCCAAAACCAGCAGCATCCGTGGCAACAGATGCTGCCTTTCTGCCACACTTGGCATGATTATTCATCCCTGGTGGTCCGACCCTCCACTCCGCAACATGGCTTCCCAATTCGACCGTTTTCACACCCAACACTCCCGCGGTGTATCAGACGAATATTATTGCAGGAGGTTTGCTGCCTGCCTGCCTGCCTGCCTTTGCATATATAGCCAAGGCCCACCAGAACCTTGTTTAGGCCAATTTGCTCAAACGGAAAGGTTAATTGGTTCTTTCAAGTGCGGGAGCCCTTTCAAGTGCACCGTGGGGTAATCAATACCTGTGAAACACCATTGTCGAGGTGGGGGTGGATTAGGCCTCCTTTTGCAAGGTTGGAGGCTTCGTTTTATACTGAGGGAGAGAAGATGAAAGAGCGACTAGGGTTGGTGGATGGGGTTTCTTAACGCAGGGGAGATTTTACGCCTAATTTTATAATCATTAATAATTCCCCGGGTGCAAGCGTATTAAGTCAGTGACCGGATTTTACGACAGGATGAATTTTGCTGAGCCCAGCGCATTTACAAGGGGACAAAAATGCAATGGAATAATCTCTTCTGCTGGACGAAACAATGATCGTCACTATTTTTGTCAGTATATCAAAAATATAATTAATTGCACACTATTGGAAAATGTTAGCAGATAATTGATATTTTACAGCATCCATCGCTGCAACATAAATATGGTTATTTAGCCTGCAAGGTTGTACTTGTTTGTTGAAATTGTTAATTGGCTTTTTTGCATTGAAAACTGCATGAGTAGCTGAATTACACAATGTTTATGGGCGTGGATCGGTTCAGTTTAGGTTATAACAAATTTCCATGTTGCTATGATCGATAAGACTAAAAGAGAGGCCTTTTTGCGACACTTCCCCACAAGCCTTCAGAGATAGAGTATAGCAGTATTTGGCTAAGCTTCCAGAGCAACTTCATGCAAGTTCAACTTTCATAACATGATGTCATCAGACTTGATTAAACTAACATTTACCTCGAGGGGGTACTCACTCAACTGAAAAGTGTACACCGGAGTACCTAGGAGTACTGTACAACGATCCTTCGCACGATGGCAGTAATGTGCAGAAAGGGAGGATGCGCCATCTGTTGGAGGAGTAAGGTACTATATGGACATTCGGAGATCCTAGCAGTGTCTAATGCCATTTTGTGTCTTTTTGTCAGCTTTTCACCATGAGATGAGCTTATTTTTGCTGCAAAGTTTGGATTAGACTGAAACACTATAGGAGACAGGGTCGGTTCTAATCTTCCCTGACTGCCAGTTGTACCGTTTTGCAAGGCCTTTGGTCCCCCTTGCACTGCGATAGTACCCAATGAATAATACAGCAGCATTCAGACGTTTCTGACTAATCGCGCCCTGAAGTATTAACGGCATTTAATTTTAGGAGTCTCCTCGCTTATGATTTCACGGGACAGGAAATCTAGGAGTGAAAGGGGCCCTCTCTCCTAAGCCCCCTCTCCCCCTCTTTTCCCCTACACCATCATAGTTGTTTGAGAAAAGCTCTTCGTCTGTGTGGGTATGAGTCGAGTGCTGGCGAATAAAGCGCACGTGTAGGTTAATTAGAGAGTGGTCGGAGATTACACGGGTCGTGCAGGATTCAGGCTTTTTGGAGGCGGCGGCGGCGGATCCGCGGTTGCTATGGTAAAAGTTGTACTAGGAGATGATGGCCCTTTTTCCTTGAATCGATTTCCGGGTGTGTCCCGGGGCCCCAGGTGGAAATAGGGCCATAGTACCCAACTCTACAGGGTGTTACGGACGAAAAAATTCCCCGAGTTTGTGGCTCTTATCACAACACTCCTACTTTTTGGGGGTTAGTTGTGTGAGCCCCGCAGTATATAGCAAGCACCCTCCCAAAACAAGTCGTACCCACGGCTCTTACTCTTAATTAGATTCCGGGATTTGCTGTGGGTCCAGAGAGCATAAAAGGATGGGGTGGCTGGCAATCAGTTCCCATTGTGGACAGGCAACGCGGCGGAAGGGCCAGACAAGCCAGATGCCTTGTTTGCAGGCCTTCACGCTCTGGTTCCTTACATTGATTACTGGGCTCCCTCTGACACACTCGCATCATGTTGCCTCCTCAGACGCTGCATCCAAGAGGAACACACTCACACAGCCAAGTATAAGCCACCATTCAACCAAATCAGGGACAAAATGGGGTCGAAGACACTTATGACTACATAATGTATATAACTGATTTATTTAAGGAATATTTTGAGTGTACTGAAAGGTTCATTGCACCAACAAGCGTTTTCTTTGGCTTCCTGCTCACAGGCCCCCTCCCCATGTTTCGTCACACCCGGGCCAGAAAAGCCCATCCAAGTTGGGCACACCCCAAGGGGCTGTAAACCGATCCGCAACTTGGTTCCGGGTCCCCTCCCACACAAGTTAAAGTCTAGAGATGGAGGAGAGAGACCACCTTTCCGAATATGGCGACAAGTCCACACAATTTCGTTGTAAAGCGATAAACCAAGCCCAGCCCGTTTTCCTCGGGACATGCATTCAATATCTGGGGGCTATTGGAGGATTATTGTGCCATTCGGTCCAATTCTCCTCGGGAGGAAACAAGGTTGTGGCCACTGCTTCAGTGTAATGTGTGTGTACAGTGTATATACACACACCGCTAGATGTAATTGCCCAGACCACCTTCAGGATTACTTCACATTTACGACTCGGACTAGATTGAAGTCCTCCCCCACTTTAATTGTTGGGTCGTCTGGAATAAGCGTCTTCTTGAAGATTTAATTGAGAGGAAGATACATGCAGGTCCCCACACCGCGGAATGGGTAGAGGTTGCTACACACACATCAGATTTTATTTCCCCGTTGCTTTTCCCTCGGCTGCTGCCTGCAGGGGGGGGGGGGGGNGCTCTTTCCTCTGCAGCAATTCGGTGGCCTCGCTGCAGATGACATTTCTGCAAAGTATGGCCGTAAACTTGGTTCCGAACAGCGCTTCGCGACAGCCCAGTTCGCGCCGAATTCGAGACGAGGATGAAAGGGATTCATCCCTGGCAATCAATTGGGATAGTGCTGAAACCTCCTTCGAAGAAGAAGAAGGAGGAGGAGGAGGAGGAGGAGGAGGAAAAAAAGTTCTTTTCACATATCCTCATTTTCCTCTAGCTGCTTTTTCACTTGGTCAGAAACATGGGTATAGGATTACAGCTCTTTTCGTATATTGCTGTTATTGCTGGTTTATAGGTTATTGTCCAGGAATGTGGTCAGGCCTGATAGCTGCGGTGTCTGGAATCATTCGACAATAAAGTGGGCTCAGATTTGGCTCAAATTGTTCCGGATTGGAGATTGCAAGAAGTATTTTCTCCGTTAGTATCACGTTGGAGAAAGTGAAGTAAAAAAAAAAACTCAAATCGTTTAGCTAGAATCATTGGCAACTCACATCAATAAAGGTTGGAGACACTGTCTTAGAATAATGCACTGTTCTGACTTCATGACCTCAACAATTCTGGCTTGTAGCTCCCTCCAATACATTTCCAACAGGTTTGGATGACCGATATAAAATTGGCACTTGAGCCCAAAGAGAGGCTGAAGTGCACCCAAATGCGCAGTAAGTTCTTCTCCTCCAGTCTCCACCACCCCCCAAAAAGAAGAAGAAAGCCTCTAGATGTGTATCCTCCAAATAATCCGGGATATGTAAAGAGCTCCCGAAGGCCTCACTTTGATCCCACCCTTCGTGCCAATAACAAAGGGAATGGCCTCGAGTTGGGACCAAGATTCAGTTAGAGATGAACTCCGGAAGCCTCTTGAGGACAGAGGACTCGTCTCCTCGACTGCTTGCCAAGGCGGGTTAGAGAGACTATAACCCTGGGTTTTGAGGGGTTCCAATTTCCTTTCTGGAGAGAGAGGAGTCCGGTCTGTTCCAAGTGATGTCAATGAGTTTGATCGAGTGAGCTAATTAAACATTGTTCTCTCTTGTTGCAGGTAAGTGCTTGAAACCACTGGTTGAAAAATTTGGACTGCGTGTAAGGTAAGGTTCAGTGTTTTTGTAATTGAATCGCCCCGAGAGCGCTTCACTCTCAAAGTGTTGTGGATTGGACGGGTAATGACCGGTAATGACACTGTGATATACGCGTTACAACCGTGTCCGAGCACATGCAAGCCTCTTGATGTAGCCTGCTGGATTATGTAATTAGGGGAACATCAAAACGGAACAAATGCCAACAATGGAGCTGAAGATGGCCCTTAAATCAGTGTTGCTCCAAGTACATTTTTTGGGGGCCAATTTAGGCATAGCAATTTTTTTTGCAAATTGTTTTGCAATGTTTTGTATTCTGAACTAGATGCTGGATTGTTATTGACTCAGCGCAATTTACACGCGATCACTATTAAACTACTGTTAGATTCACTGGAGATTCCGCTACAGTCATTCACTTTTGGAAGAGAGATGGTTGTGTCCCGGATATTGGAAACTCCCGTCCGCATATCCGGTCTCTGATGTTGACGCCCCCGACTCACTTCCGCTACCCTCGGCGATTCGCTAATTGCCCATATCTAGGCCTACCATTAATTATTGGTTCCAGCAGCTGTAATAGACCAAAATTAGCTTTCTCTGTTTGCATGAGGTTCACTTCTTGTACTGTTACATTACTCTTTCCATCGCTACTTTGTTTCATCCTGGCATCATGCAACCCAACAAACACGGTTTGCAATTTTTTTACACATTTCATACAGGCACAATAATATCAGAAAAATTCGTCCAAAGTTCTGGCCTCGTTTTCCTCAGATGTACTATATGATTGTGGCATCTTGATCAACTTTTTTTTCCTCCCCATCTCCTTGGGTTCCTTTCCCGGACTTTTTGGGGTAGAAAATTGTTGGAGAGCCCCAGTTGGTCCTGGCCAGACAAAGGCAGAAATCCCTCCGCCATTTCCGTCACTGGGCACAAGAGACAATCGGAGCCCAGATAGGCGTAGATGCGTGTCTTTATTGGCCGGGTGGCACTTGTCTGGGAAATGGTCTGGGTGGGTGGGTGGGGATGCTGGAGACGAAGTGGCCTTTGCTGGACCCCAAAAGATGCCCTCTGGACTTTGGCCCCCGGGAGATACAATAAGGGAAGGAGATAAAGTAGGGTGGGGTGGGAGAGAGAGAGAGAGAAAAAAGTAGGTTTAGTTAGAGGGTAGTGATGGAGTGAAGCTGCACAAAAGGAAGGGCTGAGATGACATGTCCGGCAGGCAGACAATGAGCCCTGCTGCTATTACCTGTCCTGCCAGGGAAAAGCATTTCCGCGTTCGGACCAGCACATAAAGTGCCTCCTGGTTCAGGGCTAGGATTTATCGGCCGGAATCCTCCCAGGCTTAATTTATGGCGCGTGTTAAGCGAGTATGAAAGAACGCGATTAGTTGCTCGGATGAAAATTTGGATTCATTTTTAGCCATTTTTTGGGGGCCCGCCTTCTATGATTTATGTGGCGACTGGGGTTGCCTTTTTTTATAGGTGGAGAAAGATGGTCGTAAGAGCTGGTTGTTTGGGAGGACTTGCGATGCTTAAGAGTTTGGCCGCGATTAAAATAGAAATGGGACAATGCGTTTATTTTGTTAGACTAATGGCGAATGTACTACCACCCTGTAAAGACTACAGGACTATAGTGGTAATATAAGCGAATAAATCGGTGAACTGCCACAAAAAATGGATTAGCCAGGCTATCGTCACTGCCCCGTTGAAGGCATTATTCAATTTGCACTGTTCACTAGTTAGCTGTTGCGAAATTAACACTCAATGAGAATAATGGCGTTGCTAATGGGACGGAAAATATTGAATTAGGCCTACTCATTACATGATCAGATAGTTGGTGGTTGCCACTAAATTTTGTAACAATTAGGCCACTTTTTGCGTGAAATCTGTGGTAACAAGCCATGGAAGTGGAGCCAGGTTTGACATAAAATATTTCGTACGCTGCAACATACTTTGATTACTTGTTGTGTAAAGTCTGACGAGTAGGATTAAATAATTATGCCAACCAACTTCCTGATGGCTTTCACGAGTCATTGTTGATCCTAATTTTAATTATGTGACGAGAAAGGCTTAATTTTTAAATTATAAGTTATGAATATATTATTTGTTGACTCTACACGTACTTGAATATATTTTCTAATTTAATTTTTATTTTCTAATTATGTAAGTTATCAATACGAGTAAATTGCTGATCCTAATTTTAATTATGTGACAATAATGGCTTGTTCACCTCTCTAAAACCCTCAGCAACTTGCATAAGGACCGACACGAATTTATATATCTTACCTTTCCGCATCTTCTTACCCTCCTGGCCATAAAAACCCAGCGAGAAAACTCTTCCATTGCTCAAGAAAAAAATTTTGCAAGCCAAAAATTGGCAAGCTCTCCCCCTCCTGCTCCCTTCCTGACAAATTCCGGACGCACAGACTGTTATGTAAAAATAGGAAGGGGGCCTGGTGTCTCCTCAATTCCGGACCGACTCCTTGATAAGGTGCGCCATATTTCGGGGGTAGGGAGCGGTGAGGAGTTTGCCGCCATCTTTTGCCAGCGGAAAAGGCAGCAGGAGACGAGAAAATCTATACAGAAGAATGCCTGGGCGTCTAGTGGCGCAGTTTATGGGGCTTATCAAGGGAGCAGGGGGATGGAGGAGGGTATGGAGGTGGGGAGGGATCCTCTACTTCTCGAAAAGATAATGACCGGCAGCCGCGGGGGGTAGATGGCGCGCACTTTCCCCAGGTTGTGTGCTTCTGGCTCTTTGACGGAAACACACAAGAAGAGAAGAAGCAGAGGGCCGTGAGACAGCATTCCTTGAAATATTGGCACTTTAACCTACTTTACAGAGAAGGGAAGAAGAACGAAGAAGCGCCTCCTTTGCGCCTAATGTCCCGTCCTTTTTTTTTCCCCCTTAGTAATTAAGTGCGGAAAATCTACTGTGTGGAAGGAGTTATTGGTATTAGTTTCGATTTCGAGAGCCCAGAAAGTGGGGGGTGGGAGTATCAGCATGATTGGGGCTTCTGGACCCAATAGGATGCTTCTGGGAGGGTTCTAAATCCCCGATGCTTGGATGGGGGCTGTTTAGAGACAAAGCTTCTGCACAAATTACAGGACATGGCCGAGGCGATTTTAGGGAAATCTGCACATTTGCGAAAACGGGGGAGGTTGGACCAGAAACATGGAAGAGCTCTTCCTGGAGAGTGTGAGGAAATGGGCCAGGAAAATAGCGAGGACTTTAAAAAAAAAATCTGGATCGCAATTTTTTTTTTTGCTAAAATATTGTAAGTGATCCAGCCACCCCCCAATTGTTGCAAATTGGTCTGTTTCGACCGTGTTATTCCGGAGGCTAGTATATAATTCGTGTCATTCCCAGGATAATCAGGGATGATCCATGGCAGTCTGGGATAATCCGTAATTCGCCGAGAAGACAAGGAAGGTAAATTTATGGAAATTCATAATCTCACGGAAAGCCATGAATATGAAGTGCAGTCAGGGGATAATCCGGGGAGTTCTAATACTTTTTTTAAAAATGAAAAATTGGGGTGAATAGTAATTCCTGAAACGAATACGTAGCATCACGTCCACATCACGTCCATTGAAGTACAGCAGGATGTGGCAGAAACCTCTCGACTTAAATCCATTACAATGCCGGATGGTTGCCTAATGGATCGTAACTAGTGTTTTTTTTTGTCCCTTCTTCCCATCGCGTCGGTTCTGATCTATTTGGCTGAAGTTCTGCATCAAAGCCTGCGAAGTATGGAGCGACACCCCGCATGATTTTTCCATTACCAGACATTGTAGGTCAAATGTCCCATTATCTCGGGGCATTTTAATACTTTCCAAGAGGTCCCCCCCCCCCCTTCCTTCTCTGTCGGCTTAACACTCTTGAGAACTTTGCGTCGATATATTGACGAGGCTGGAATTCCTGATGAGCGAATGAAGGGTGGGGGAAAAGGGGGGGTTTCTCTCTACCAAATCTACTCTCTCAGCTTCCTTCTGGCTCCTCTCGCAAATTATTAGATGATGCAGGCGAAGTCCATCATCGGAGTAGACACTAAGGTATACCTATTACACGGAGCTAATTATTTTGCGACATTATGAGAGACACTGCTGAAACTGGAGAACATTATTACGAAGAGCTATTAATACTTTAAAAAATGATCTGAACTCTATATTACGCAGGGTATTAATTTTTTGTGAAAGAAATCGGTCTCTGAGAGTTGGTCAAAATATAATTGTTATTTAAATACCCTGCCAGGAATATTATTTAATATTGATGAGGAAATGTGTGTCATAGCAAACAGTAAAAATTTTACAAACGAAGGGGTCATATTTTAGGAGCATTTGCAACAAGCCTGGTGCTTTAAAACCACTCGTTTCCAGCCGTAAATTCCTGCACTTATTGCGTTAAGTTTTTATAATTAATATTGATATAGGCAAAGCCGATATTACATTGGCGTGATGACAATCCCGGTCAATTCAAAGTGATGTAATTCGCGTTTATTAATACCCAACCCTGCTGTTGAAACCATTACATGAGGTTGGTGGGAGAGGGGGTTATAGGGGGGATGGGGGGTGGGGGGTGGGGAGGGGTGGAAAAATGAAAATATCCAACACTTACATCAACATAATTGCTGTGATGCCAAATGGTCCATTTCACCAGCAAACCCACATCGTACGTCACTCACTATCACGTGTGGAACGCGACTGCAAACAAATATTCGCAGTATTTGTCATGCGCCAAAAATGTACTAACCAATTACTCGAAACCATATAGTTGAGTGGGTTCAACCGTCGGATTTATTTTTGAAAATATATATATATTTCTCTTTATTTTTGATGTCATTTATTATGATGCGATCTGACTGTTTTGTTTAACTAGCATAATATGATTCTGTTGTACTTATTCAATTATATTTTACATGGGAATTAAATAATTGTACGTCATATGCTCTCTGTTTCACCAAGCTTTTCGCCAAATTGAATCCAGAGAAATCAATATTGTAAACAGTATAAACATTTGTGCTGCTGGCAGAGCAGATGATTCGCAACAAATAGATGTTCAGTGACACGCAATTATGTATCATGAAAATTTCAGCTAATGAATTAAATATGATGGATGCGAAATGGCGCTGAAATCTAGTGTGTCATAACTCCATATTTGCATTGATATCGAATGAAGGATTTGAAATTAAATATATTAATTCATACCATTTAATTTCCTTACATGAACAAGAAAGACAATTTATTAGTGAAGAACGTGACACGAATAAAATGAAAACAATATTATTGTGTGGTTTTACCGATAATTTTTCGTAGGTCCATATACCTAGGTAGGTGAGATTACATTTTACATTACTACAGGAGTTACAGAAAATTTAAGCAAGTAACACAAGTATGACACTTTGCAAAGAAATGTTATGTTGCGCAATTTTCCTATCAAATACACATTATAATCATAATCAACACGATAAACTCCAAATCATCAAATGTTTGACTATCAGCATTAAATATAACTCACGTAAAACTGCCCTGGATAGCAATGGGCATAAATTTACTATAATATAATTAAATAACATCCGATATCGTTCATAATTGTGATTTTATTGCACAATATTTCCACTAACGGCCGTTTCAGGATTGATAAATGTAAATGTCACATCCCAAATGTTAAATTCATGTAGTTCCAAGAGACTGTAGTGAGGGGCTTAACGTGAGTGCACAGCTAGGAGTGTAAGTAGCTGCAGGTATACTCTTACACTCTATTTCCTGTGCACTCACGCATACTGTTTAATTCACTGCTGGAACTTTCCTGCATATTGTGCAAAAAAAGGTATAAGTAATATTTCATACGCACTCGGAATATTATGCCTTCCAGCATTTCAATAATTCAACTGTAAGATGTAATGTGACATTTTCCCAGAAGTTCAGTAAATGTCTGACTTGAACTGGAAAACATGATTGAAGTAAGCAAGATTGTACAGTTCCATTAACTTTACCTGATCCTTGAATTAACCACATGCAGTACCGCCATTGTTCCTTTTTTTCCCCCCTTCCCATGTAACCACGGCCGCAGATTTATTGCAAGAAGCTCTCATGTAAAGCGAGCCTTTATCTTGTGCAGGGTGAGCAAAAGAGGTGGGAAAAGTGTGCGCTGCCAACAAGTGTGTTTCCTCCTGCTGCATGTCTTTGGATAGGAGGGGTTGAAAAACCAGAGTTTCTGCGCAGGACTCGTTTTCCGCTTGAATCCCAGCAGAAGAGAGGGTCTTGTGCACATCAGACGAAGAAGATTTTCCTCCAGGGGGTGCAACCGCACTGATTTTCCCCCCCGTCTTAATTCAGCTCTGGCTTGATGCTGCTCTTTGCTGTGCAGAGATGCCAACTTGTTCATCGTTATACTTTGAACCAAGGGTTTTTGGAACCCGCGGTTGAAATCAATAAATCAGAGCGCCATTTTCCATGAGGGGGGGGGGGGGGGGGGNGGGGGGGGGGGCTTTTCCAAAATTGATATTTTATTATTTTTTTTGTGGGGGAGGGTTGTGTCACGCACACTGCGAAAATTAATGCGCAGTTTTTTTTTGCTCTCCTGCTGCGCTAATTCCCCCAATTTGTCAATCTTGCATGGGACAAATTATCCCTGAACACCGCCACCAATGGCGCGAATTAACGCCCATTAATTTATTGAAGTCCCTAATTTGCTGGTTGCTGGTCACTCACTAGAGAAGGGGGGGGGGATGCATAATTACGAGTCTTTTCGACGCCCACCATTATAAATAAGCTTGTCGCCAGACGAAAAGTTGGCCGGAAAAGTTGGATGAATATTCACAAAAAAAATTGCTATATCTTCGCCATTTTCTTTTGATCATGCTATATATTCCAAGAAATGCGAAATGAGCAAGGTAATATAACCTTCAAGGGATTTTGCCATTGTGTGTATCCGCGAATAAATTAGTGCCGGAGGAATGAGTTTTCTCCGGTTTCAAGCTAATCGCGATTGCTATAGATAGAGCATTATTGCAAAACCTTCTCCCGGAAATAAGAGCCGTGGTTTTTCCTACAAAAAAAAATAAAATATCTGAATGGGGCCTCCCACGATTCACTTTGGGTTTGCAGTCCTAAATTCGCCCAAAGGGTTTCAAATCATGCGTTTCGCCTCAAGTTTCCAAACCCACCCCTTTCTACTATAGGAGAGAATTGATATTCAAGGCATTGTAATATCCGCCTCCAGGATTGTTACATTCCACTTGAGAAGACCGCGTTATTACTATACTTTGCGAGTTTTGCAGTGTTTGCGCAAAACAAAAACGAATTCGCGGGCCAATTTCTGAGTCTGTCGTCAAAATATGTACAAATAAAAATAGTGTGCGCACCATCTTTTTCAGGTTATTATCGATTGACAGTAAATTCATTTTCTCATCTGAGGTGGTCAATCACGCCTAGGTTATCGCTTTTCTAACGAGCTTTGCAGTGTTTACGAAATAAAATTTATGGGGGAAAAAATGTGTGAAATACTTGTGTGTGCTCCCAGGTCATTTTTGATTGACAAGCGTTAGTTTTCTGGCCCGAAGCTTTCCAGATTTCGAGTTTTTCCTCCATATTTTTTTTTGGGTGCCCGTACAACCTGGGCTTCATCCTTTTTTTTTCTTTCTCTCTCTAAGTCTTTTCCTCGCTTCTCCTGGAGGCATCCGCAGCAGCCTTCGGATTCAGTCCCCATCCCGACTTGCTCAATCTCTGTCAAAATGGCCTGTGGTATCTGCCGCGATGTTTGCCAAGGAGAGAGAGAGAGAGAGGCCCGCGAGGATTGGGTGGGCCACCCCTTCTTCAAAAAAAAAAAAAAAGACCACCCATCCTCTCGCTTCCTTAAAAAAAAAAACTTCCACTTCCAGGACCCAATTCGACCCTTAACAGACACACAAGTTTCTTATTTCGGCGCATTGCCTTTTGTGTGGTCCTGGCCGGCCTCCTTTTCTGCAGAATTGTCTTTTATTCCGGCTTTCACTTGATTGTGGCCGCTTCCTAGGCCAGTCGTCTGCCTGCCTGCCCCCATTGCAATTTTTTTTTTCGCCACTCAGATATTGCACAAACAAAAATATGGCAGAACGCAATTTTTGCTGGAGCAACAAATATTGCAACGGGGCCGCAATAGCGTTTGGGCTCTCGAAATGCAATACATGCTGCAAAACCTATAGTGTTCCAAGACTTATCACCTAAACAAATGATAGGATTACAGGTGCAGAAGTGAGTTGTAATCGCCTTTGAAATGACACTGGAGAAATTTGGATGCCAGAAATGAATGTCCTTCTCTCCTAGGCTGGCGTGTAAACTACGCCAGGAGGACTAGTTAATGGCATCTGAGGGCGATTAGTGCAAAGTCCTTTGCAGGCAGGCGCAGTTAATTAGTCAGCAGCCATTTTCATTGATCACTTGCCCCCCTCCCCCCCCTCCCTCTCTTCTTATCCGTCCGTCTCGTCAAGAGAAATCCGGGGCATCCATTCTCAGATTGCCTAATTTCCTTGTCGGGGTCTCGTCTCGGAAACGTATTTTCCAGGGATTTTGCCTCTAGGGGCGCATATTAGGTTATTAAGGAAGAAGAAGAAGAAAAAAAAAAAGCACGAGAATTTTTTTCCGCTCGATCTGTTGGTTTCACTGTACATCTGTCCTTTCATCTCGCCTGTCCGCAGTGCCTTTTATTGAATCAAAATGAGATAGAAAAAAACATGCTGGATATGAATATCAAAAAGGAATTTTAAGGATTTAGAGTTGGAGAAAAACGTTAATTAGGTAGATGTGACTAATGCACTTTAGCTGGAAAGAATTTTTCTGTTTTTAATCATGGTTTTGCTAGACTTTGGCCTTTTTTGCTGACATAATTATTAACGGTATGTTAACCACGCTTCAACAAAAATATGTCAGTCTAATACTGCGCAGGAATTCATAATGACCGTTTTTTTTGCATTATCTTTAATTTAAATCAGCACTATAGGTCCTAAACGCTCCAAGCAACGAAAAAAAAAGTTCAGTCTTCGTACACGCTTATGTTAATTACGAACCAAAGCACACGTTTTTGCAAGAACGAATCTATAATTATATTTTCTCTGTCCTTCCTACTCTAACTGGCATAGTTCATAATTACAATTTTAAATGTATGCAAGCGGTAGAAATTTTTAATTATATTTTAAAGACACTTGTATTTGTACATGAGTGGCTTTTAACACTACACCAGTAATAATATGCTGCATGTGAATTTATAATGTCTTACTTTCTGTAAAGATAGATTAGGGAAGCATGTCGATTATCATCATAATCGTAATCATCACAGAAGGCATAAAATATAGTGAAAAACAATATATTAAAACTAGTACGAAATTAAAATATATAACGATGAATATGTGATTGAATATGATTGCTCAATAAATTACGTTATAAGGTAGTTCCCAAATAAATTACAAATGAGTGATAAATTGTTTGCAAATATTCACTTCACTGTAACTCCAACTTCAAATTTGCTAATGATCGGATACTGAAATGTATTAAATTAAAATTAAATAGCTGCTATACAGTATAAATTAATGAGATTTCAAAACTATGCACGCTTTTACATAGAATTTTTTTGATGATGAAATTTTCACCTCCCTTGCCATAATGCAAAGCATGGCTAAAATTTGCAAGATAAGTGACCTGAAAAATGCGATTTGAGCTCCTCTCTACGTCTTTTCTTGCTCCTATTTATCCTCATGATGGGATTGAGTTATAACCTAATGACGACCTTACACTTTGCAGGGAGCCACCAACAGATTCTCAATTTCCGCATCACTTCACTCCTCGTCTCTATCCGGATATAACTTTTCGATCGTGCGCATTTTAGCACTTTTTCTTTGCTCTTGCTACTTATACACGCGATGAGGGAAAAAAATGTGGGGGGAGGCTTGGAAATAAATAATTACATGGTGGAAAACAGTTGCTGAGGTTTGCCGATTAATTCTCAGCTCGCATAGTGTGAAAAGACGACGGGATTTACGGAGCATTACGAATCGAGTCGGAATTTTTTAATAATGAAAACGCGCTTCAGATGGTAATTAACCATTTTCTTGGCTCGTTTTTTATATGCTGTTTAATAAAAATCCGGCTTTGTTGGCAAAAAATCTCAGGTTGTGAAACGAAGAGAGTGGAAAGGAGGGGTTCAGGTGCCGGTCTTCTCTGGCTCTGATTGAATTAGGTAGGCCTATTTGTTAGTCACAGGGATCCATTACCGCAGACCTCATTATCTCGGGCTAGGGAAGGACCTATATATGTGTAGTATAGTTGAACACTGGAAGGGCAATTAGCAAGGCTGGCGTTGTCATGGAACTTCCCAAGGCGTGATCCAAAAGGCGACGTTACAACTTGAGACTCTCTGCTTCTCTCAAGTCATTAGGTTCCCCCCCCCCCCCCCTTTGTTTTATNGGGTTTGACATCCAGTTGGAAAATCACCTCAGCCCCTTGGATACACATTGTTGCTGAATTGTGTTGGCGAAATGTCCTTCATAGTTTCTGGGGGAGGCATTCAGTCTGAGTTTCCAGGCTTGAATCAGAAGGAAATAAATAGTTTGGGAGAGGACAACGTGAATTCAGCGACGAATTGTTGCTTCAGAAATATTTTAATACTGGGCTAGGTTGCCTCGAACCCGTTGCCAAATTTTGGCTTGGACCACCCCCCAACTTGGACATAGTGCGATAGGCCACTACCAGTTGGCGCATAGGCTCATCCTCAGCACACTCCTGCCACTGTCAGGGCGAAAGTAGTACTTCATGCACGTTGGTGATGAGTCACCGCTTGGACAAAGTCCACCAGGGCTCTAATATTGCTGAACGGAAAAAGTGAAAGCTATGTACCTATAGCTGATGAGTCAACTTGTTTTACGATAGGCCTATATGATTAGTATTAATTTGTTACAATTAGTACAATCCTGTAATGTTTGTAACCATGTCTGTTTCCTGCCCAAAATTTTCCTCCAACAAACCTCAGTCGCTTCCTCCTTTTATTTTTTTTTTATTTCCCCTCAGCTTCCACCCTGGGAGTGCAGATTACAGCTAATACAGCTGAGTAGCTGATGAGCCCGACTATCCCACGCGGCGATGTTTCGTGAGAAAACGGCCACTTTTTGGCCCAAAAGGTCCCTTGTTTTGCACTAGTCTTAAGTGGAAAAAATGAGAGGAAGTGCCTGGAGTGGGGATGTGGATAGGAAGGGGGAAGGGGGGGCATGGAATTTCCCTTCTTCCGCTGGCAAACACGTCCACCACTTTTCCTCTTTTTTTTCTTTCTTTCTTCCAAGACTCTTTTGCGGGGAAGGGCAATATTGGCATTTCCCCCATGGCGTCCTCAGACGTCAGCAAGAGGAGAGACAGAGGAAGAGCCGCGGCTTTGACCTCGGTAATCCGATAGATGAAGGGAAGAAAAAAAAATGGGTGAAGCAAAAGGAAGCCCGAAAAAAAGAACAACCCCATAAGATTCCTTCCATGCCCGGTTGCGGCTTTGCCCTGAAGAAAACTCAACCCAGATGACTAATGGCTTCATTTCACACCCGCGACTCCGCATTTTCCAAATCGTTAAGAAAATTAATTAAAAAAAGGGAAGCTTTAGCTACTTTTTTTTCTCTCTCGCTGGAGAAGAGCAAGGCTCCGTAAGTTTCATATGCCTCAATTAATGCGCGTTGTCGCAAAGAGAACCTTTTGTTACAACTTTTTCGTACCTCTACTTTTATATAGATGGAAAAAAAACCTGGGTGATAACGCCTTTTTTTTGGGAAGATTGTAGACAAAAGGAGAGTGTGTCGTTACATTCTCTTTTCAGATAATCTAACAAGGGTATGTGTGCATTGTCTCGAGCCTGGTATATTAAATGTAACCTTATCAAAGGCTGGAGATCACATTAGCCAGTTTTCTCAATGTCGTAAGTCAGAACGATAATGTAAATGAGGTTCTGAGATGTACTGCGAAAAGTTTGCAGTTGTGATAATGGGCTAGGGCATTAATATGTTTCAAATGTTTTAACTTCAGATAGTTTTTTGCACTGAGAGAATCGACCTAAATCATAGTTTTCAAAAATCAGTTTTGAGATAATCCATGACATGCTAGTAGGACAGAAAATCCTGTTTTCTGGCTTATTACTAACATTAATTTAGGAGTAAATGGACTTCATTAGACAATACAGCATAACCTCCTGAGACCCCTGGTACAGTATACTGTACCTTTGTTTTTTTACGCGTTTGAGTTAGTCAGAAGGTGCTGGAAAAAAAACAGAAGTACAGTATACTGTACCAGGGGTCTCAGGAGGATAACAGTCAAAAATTTAATGCCTTGATCTCTTACGGTAATGATATAAAACCTGACAATACCTACATGTTAATATGTTCAAACAAAATATCTCTTTAGCATCGGGTCATTGACACGCACAACGGGCCAAAAAAAAAAACCCTGCGGACATTCCCTAATCTTTTTGTCCGTTCTCTAAGTCATCCGAAGATGACTCTCGGGGCCTCCTTTGGTTATCTCTACCCCAGCCTCTATAACCCGTCATATTTCTCTGGAGCGGAAATCACTACATTTCACCCCCTTATCTTTTGTCAGCTGGGGACAAGCAAATGGAGAAGTTGGCCTGCTTCGGACTCCAGGCATTTTTATAGTGTAGCAAAAGAGTGTCCGGAGACTTTTTGCTTTTGTCTCAGACGGAGTCTTTCCATTCCCTGAAACTCAGAAGACAACTCACCAGAGCTCGCTTTATTTCTTGTTTTTAAAAAAGAGCGAAGCTTATGGAGAAAACCGGAAACTTCTTTATAAATGCCAGTAATATCTACGGGACAGGTTTTTGGGGGAATTTTTTGGGGGAGAAAGAGCACGTGCCCTTTCTGGCACCTTTTAGGTTTCAGAACGTGTGTACACACTTCACGTTTTTTCCACGTTTTTTCCTTCTCAGCACACTTGTTGAACTTCCATTTTTCCAGGACGTTGTGGGAAACCGGTCTCTCTTTTTTTCCCTCCCTCTACGTATATACCCTCGAAGCCCTTTCCAGTTTTTAGTGAAGGTATCAAATTTCCAGAAATAATGAGATTGTCGACTGAACCCGGGTATGAATTTTCAGCGAGACCTGATACCGGGTGTTATTGAGACGTTAAGTGCGCAGAGAGGGAAATAACGAGGGGTAAAAAAAAACATTTTGCGACCTTACAATCGCTGGCTGACCCCCTGTAGTGACCTTCTTGGTGAATTATTATGCACATTTCTTCACGTTTGTCAATGACTTCCACTTGGATCACTTCTACTACCTAGGTGATGAGTCAATACGGACAAAGAAACGGACAGACAGAATAAGGGGATTAGTATGTATGTGCGCTTCATGTAGATTTCTCAGTCGATTTTGTGGTTTGGTTATACGATTGTTGGAAGGTCAATTTCAAGTTTTATTTTCAAACCAGTAGTTTCTCTCCGTTTATTCTTATTTTTTCTTCTTCTCTCCCTCTCTCTATCCGTTTGGAACTGCGGCATGGCAACTGCGTTTGGAAATTGGGTTGGGAGGCAATGTTTGCCCCTGGGCTTGGATATTTACCGAGACTTTAACTTGCAGAGGCCTGATGCGGAATGTGAAAAGAGGAAAACGAGTCGGCGTCGGTGGCGTCGCATAGCACTAGTTGGGAGGCCCAGGCTTTTTCTCGGGCATAAAACCGTCGCGGTCCAAAGCCCATGGCAATCCCCAACTTGCCTCATTCCCAGGGATTTTCTTTTTTTCCAGGGAGGGTACAAACCTCCCCCCCCCCCCTTGTAAAAAAAAAGAAGAGAAGGGGGAGAACCATTTTCTTTCAATCGAAGCCCAATGCGATTAGAAACATTGCTTTTTTGTGTGTGTGCCACTGCCAGCCCCTCCTTTTTTTTATTTTTCTGCCCACGGGTCGAAATCCTACAAGTTGTATGTATGTGTGACTCTAATTGAGTTCCGGCCATATTGGACAAAGAAACTGCAAGTGCTGAGAAAATTCTGCATTTAAAACATCTCATGCAATCTGCTCTGGGCTTTTTTTTAAAAAAAATATTTGGTAGCCTTATGATTAATTTTGCCTTGGGTGCTATTAGCTCGAAATGAACCTTGCCAGTTGCAGGTGATGAAGGCAGCAGACCAGCAGCAGACTCCTGCATATTTAAAAAAAAAAAAATATGCGGAGAAAAACAAAATGTTCAGTACCTGCCGTATGCAAATATGGATCAGGAGATTATTTGGCAATAATCGAACGATGGGAAGGAACCTGTGAAAATGTTTTGACATGAATAAATTCGGGTCGCTAATGCTCGATCCCAGAGCGCGTGTGGGTGCAACAAAAACAGAAAACCTCCGCCTCTTGAACCGCGTGAACGTTTGATAATGTATTGTGCGATTATTGATTCAGTTATTACAATTCATTCGACACAAAAAAAAACCGCGACTCGCTTTTTTTCAGTAGTTTTCCATTTATTCGCACACACACACGCGCGCGCGTCTATCGAGAGCCCGTCTCCCCTGAGCTTACAGCTGGAAGCGAGAGATTTGCATTCAATCGCAACGCTTGTTTTGGTTTGTGCTCGCCAAAAAAATTGTTGCAAGTCCTGTAAAAAAAAAAGTTGTGGCACCAGCTGTGTTTATCAAAACATCATTTCTGCCCGAATTTTTGGTGCAAATTTGCCCAAATTCGCAAACTTGCTAGAGTTAATGTTTTGTGACCGAATATTTTTTTTGTGTGAAACATTATTCCGCAATTTTTTTTTTGGCGAACTCGGCCCCATCAGAGGTTGTGAGTTAGTTGCAGCTGGGGTGTTAGGGAAGCTGTTTGCGGTTCCGGGGGCTTTTCCGATCTGCCCAACCTGCGGCTTGCCCCCCCCGCCCGACCATTAAAAGGTTTTATGTTTACGGGCAGTCGTATCCAGCTCCCGTGACAAGGCTAAGCTGGCTAGATTTTCACTTAAGTAGCCTGCGGATGAGATGTTTATGGGACGCCGCGACTGGACCTCACGCAAGGAAGCCTATGGGACACTAGAACATCGCCACCATTCACTCAACTACATGTCGTCCCAACACTAGAGAACACTCCGGATAGACTTCAACCGAAATCTTGAAGCAGACAGATGAAATTATTTGGTTATTTTTGACTATAATCATCAATATGCTAATCAGCTGATTCTCTCCGCCTGCTTATTTGTCCGCTCTGATAGTACTACTAACTCTTGCACTACTTGAGAGTGGCAGGAGTGTGCAGAGGGAGAATGAGTCATCTGAGCGTGAAGAGTAGTACTATGGGGGTTATCGGAAGTGTTGCCAAATTTTGGCAACGGGTTCACTAATAAATATACACTAAAAGGTATCGTGCCTATATAATTCGGAAGAAAGCAGCATGCGCCATCTACCGATTTCTTTCCAAAAGATGCGAGTATTTCTCGTTAACATGACTTTTAGAAAAATATTCGCCGCCCTCTGAAATTCTGACTTTGAATGTAATGATCGCGACTAGCAATAACCTGCAATTAATAATAATACTAATAATATATCAAACACAATATTGAAGGACAGTAAGAGTCCCCAATTAGCTGTTCTGTTTGACACTGAAATTACCGGCTGCAAAATTGATGAACATTGTTTAAACAAGATGTGAAGCATGATACGAACAATATTATAATTAATTCATGGCTGATAGATATTGTACCCAGCAGTGTACAGATAGGAGCATGTGACTGTAGCATAACAATCGGGTTAATGGCCAGTTGTTATCAGTTATACATACGTATAATAACATATCAGAATCACAGCAAACATAGGGGACCACTTTAATTGTCATAGCGTATTTCATTGCCTAATTTTCTCTTGATTTTTTGGAGGGAGTTTCTAGTACCAGTAATGAAAGGCGACTTTTGGTCTTTCCAAGCAGGGATGTGGGCAGTCCAGTTGTGACACGTGGCAACGCCGCTCTTTCTCTTCCTCTCTCTCTCTCCCTCGAGGACGGCTCCGGAATTAATGAGACAATTATGCCTGGAAATTCAGGAAGGAATGCTGGTGTCGGCGGGATTGGACCCGGAGACTTGGGCCCTCGGCGGCTCCCAGGCCAACTTTCCGGGGGAACCAGAAAAAGAAAGAGACCAAGGACCTCTCTCTCTCTCTCTCTCTCTCTCTCTCTCTCTCTCTCGACTCAAAACAGGGGTCCCTGCTGACGTTCCTTCCCACGCAGCTCTCCAGATCTCCAATTGATTACTGCTCGTTATGACCTATTAGGCACGTTAGGCGGTCATTTAATGGTCTTGTGCTCGAAGCTCCCTGATTTTTTCCCCCAGTACTTGACGAAAATAACCCTCTGATATCACCTCCAATATTTGGACTTTTCATAATTTAATTTTTTTACATAAAAATATGATAGCCTACTATAGACGATTTTTTACAAGCGCAATCGAGTGAGCACCCACATTCGCGCAGTTCCATTGTTCTGAAAACATAGTACCAGTAACTCCCCATGAGCCTCTGAAGTTCATTGCAGATCCTTGGCAACGTTGCAAACGCCGGCCATTTTGTCCCCCGTCCAAGCGTAGCGTTGGAAATAACTGCAGTACACCCACTGTACAAAGACCTTACCAGCTATTATTGTTAATTCCAACCGTGCATGCTGCGCGAAATCTGGTGCGCATTCAGTTGCGCCCGTTCTATAGTCGTAACTGTTCAGTGTAGTATAGTAAACAGAAAAGCCTTAAAAATATGGAGTCCAGAGTAAAAGTGTCACACGAAGACGGAAAACTTTTGTAACTGCCAACAGCCATCACATGTTAATTTCGAGGGGAAGGAAAAGCTTGCTTTTTCTAGACTGGAAACAAGGCAGTGTGTTTTTTTGAATGGCGGCCACTTAGGAGCATTCCAGAGGGTCTTTGGCCCCCTTAGTAATTTGGTAGCACTGGAGGACGCTTGCTTACAAGGGCCTTTCCACAAACTTTATGTGGCTGGGTTGGAACTCCAAAATGGGCTAATTTTTCAATGCCTTGGCCTGGAGAAGAAGAAGAAAAGAATTATATGTAAGAAAAAGAAGCGTCCGGTTCCAGAACTGGTCCGGTCTCGTGTGAACAGGCAGAGTCCACCTAACTTCATTTTTGACGATCTTTTGCGATGTGGAACAACAACAGACATCCCATTTAGGATCCCTTTTCCAGACCATTTTTTTCTATTTTTTTTTCATCTGGCTACAAGTCATAAGAAGGGAAGGCCATAAATGGAAGGGCCCAGGCCGTAAACACCATAAGCGGGGGGCATTAGAGGTAAGGTGGGCCAGACGGTTCTCTCTCTTTTTTTTGGAGAAGAAGCAGAGGTTGAGGTTCCCCCCTGTTGTTCTTCTCGACGGCGACCTGGTTGGCACGTGAGCAGCAACGCTTTCTTTTTTCGGCCACATCTAGGACCCAGGAAGCGTGTAAGGGGAGGTATGGGGGTGGGGGGTAGAAAAAGGCGAAAATCTTATAAATGTTGGGGGCTGGTAGGGGCTGAGTTAGAGGGCGCCGGGCCGCCCTGGGACCCAATAAACGAGACAACGACTAAGCTCTCTCCTCCATATCTCTTGCTCAGCCTGTTTGTCCCGACTTGGAGCCTTTTCCTCAGGAGGATATTACTTCCTTCCAACCCACCACCCCTCTCGCTCACTTTCTTCTTTTTCTACCAGTTTGGGTAAAGGTTCCTATACGATTCTTCTTCCACAACCCACCGTGAAAAACCCACCTTGATAAACTTGGCTCATTTCTCAAGTGCGTGCGAAAATAAGGTTTATTGGACCTTTGGACGCCTCTGTGTGTGCTGTCGACAACTTCTTTGTGCAAAATGACGCCCAAGCATAGAATTGGCTTGAGTCTGTGCCTCTGTTTGTCCGCTGTGCACGACCCTGAGAGTGGCAGTAGTGTAGAAACGGAATGATGGACTCATCTGTGTCGGTTTAGAGGTTCATTTGGCGTAGAAAATGAAAAAAAGGCAGCTAACAGCAGGGAATCCGAAAAGTTTATCTCCAGACATTTATTACAAAGTGAATTCAAAATGTTAGATGTTATGTTTTGGAAAAAGTTTTCCAAAGCAAACCAACTTTCGGGTTTTAATGAAGTCATTTTTTTTCATCAAAGCAGAAAGGTGTTTGTAATATTCTTTTGGGGTGTTGGCAAACCCAAACTTTGTGCTAAATTTTCCAACACATCTGATTTCACCTAGAAAGCGAATACAGAAAAATTAGACAACTCAAAAATTCTTGCCGCTGCAAAAAAGTGTGCGTGAATTTCCAAAAAGTGTTTATTCTGCAAAAAAATATGGCTAATGTGTACAGTACTATACCTGACAAATGGAGATATTATATCTCCATTTTTTTCCAGGTATATTGTTTTAGAAATAATATTGGCATAACATCGGCTCCATCAACCTTTGCAACTGTTATCGTCTTGACATACTAAGCTGGTATTAACTATTTGTGCATTCTAATATTCGCAATGACAAAAAAGAAAAGCAAATCTGCCTTTTTAAAAAACTTTCATCATAAATAGGATTGCACGTCTTTGGGGGGGCCGTTCCTCTGACGCTTTACCTTTCAAGTTGGATGCCACTTACTTCATCCTTCCTTGTTTCATTGGGAGCCTTTGATCTTCATTTTGGTGCACGTTTTCTTTGTCATCTGTTATTAGTGCAGAAACCCTTTGATTTGGGCGAGGAATTAGTGAGGCGGAAGGAGCCAAGTAACGAAAAGAGGAAGAAGGAACCTTGGGGGGAGGGGTGGGGAGGGAGGGGTTGGATATAACAGCCAGGGCTGTTCATCTTCTTTTCCTCCAAACGTCCCAGAGGAGTAATGTAGTTGGGACTCAAACTTACGGGGGCTTATCTTTAATGACTCTCTCCTGCTCATTTCGTCATCCTCGCTTCTCTCTCATATTGGCTNGGGGGACTCCAACTTCGCTCTGTATTATATGTTGCAATTTTTTCTCTCTCTCTCTCTCTCCTTCTGCTTCTCCTATAGTATCTTTTTTTTGAGCCTTCCTATTAATGCTCGCAATTACAGCCTGGGATTTTTACAAAATTCGCTCTAATGGCCTGCGATATCGCATTTTGGTCTGGGGTCCTTTTAAGCCTTGGGGACTCTCTCCGGGAGTTGTTTTCAGTTCGTTGGATGCTGTTACCAGCATGGGGCCAAATGAATATCAATTTTTTAGAGCAATTTTTAAGATTGTACCACTGTCAGTTTGAACTGGAACTTTTTTGATAATATTCGATTGTTTCGTACAGCACTTCACAATCCCGGCAAACAAAAATTTGGTTGAAATTTTTTGGGGGGGTAAAAATTGATATTAATCCGATCCTCTCACAGTTTAGTGCGGTGAAGCGGCTTAATGCAAATCCTGGTTTTCGCCAGCAGACATCCGGATGCTTGGGTCAGCAGCCCGGCAAGGAGAAAAGCCACACCTTGGGCCACTACATTAAACATTTGGTTTTATCTCCTCCCATCTCACCCACTCAACAATGCTTGCTGACCGCAGTTCTTCCGTGCCATTTGCTGCGGTTTAATCTCATGACCTCATCTCTAACCAGCAAAACTTTTTTTTTAAATTGCAAAACGCGATTCATTATTGGCTGATTTTTTCACACAGTTTTTGTGGACCTGCTGCTGTGCACCTGAATATATTGGAAAATCATATAGTGCAATTTTACATGAGATGAAAGGAACACTTCACGCGGCAAAACAAGCCGAATAATCAATACTAATTTAATTGTTATTAATTGAAATATTTAGGCGGGTATATAGTGTTGATTGAATACCATACAAATGCAGATTTTGCTATTCCGGAATTACGTCTATACATGCGGCCTGGATTTCATCGACTGAAGCATCCGCAAGCAAAGTGCGGACTCTGTACACATTATTATCGCCAGTTGGAAATAATATTGTTGCTTGCAAGATTTATGGGGCGGAGTCAATGGACTCGTCAAACCGCAATCGCTAATGGAAAATTATGCCTCTGTGCATTAGATGCATTTGGCACGTCATTAAGGGATTACGCTCGTTGCTAACTCAAACTCATCACCCGCATGTACCAAAAAAATTATTGTAATTACACTGGATCTAGGTATCAACTCCAATTGTTCAGAAATAATTTATTCGAGAGTACAAAAACCTGGCAACACTGCCCTGTAGTACCATATGTGTCTCATAGATGGCGAATCCTGCCCCTCTGCGCACTACTGATGACTCACCGCGGACAGAGTCACAGACCCAAGCCAATTATTTTCTTTAAAAAAAAATACCGTACGTATTACAAGGTTGTTGGCTCTTTAAAAGAGTAAGCCATGACTTTGGTATACACTGCATAACAAACCGAGTGTTAGGTGCGAAAAGCCCAATAAGGAGTCGGATAGACACGGTTTGGTCGGGTGGTCAGATTTGCATAGTTTGCGGGCTGGGCAGGCCACACCACTCGTTCGATTAGCATACAAAATCCCGCCTCCCTGATTGGCGCCATGCAATGAAAGGAACCCCTCTAAATAGGAAACTTTGCACGTCTCTAACCGGAGAACTGCTGGGGCGTCGTTTCCTCACTCCTTCAAGTCGTCTCTGAAAAGGTAAAAAGACGCAAATCTGCAAAAAAAAAAAAAAAAGGCTTTTCAACTCGATAAGAACGATTAAGGAGAGGCGGATGGGAACAACTTTTTTTTTGGAAGGAGGAAAGAGAACATTTTTAAAAATGATGGTTGGAACAGGAATTGTTATTAAGAAGTGCGGCTCTCGATGTAACTAGGCGTAATTGAAAGGAAACCCTTCTCGCTTTTGTTTTTTTTTTGGTCCGATGCCGCGAAACTTTTTTGGGGGATGTAAAATTCTGCCTCTTTATACACTTATTTTTTCCACCTGGAAAAATTATGTGCGGATTCGATTCATTCGCTGGAATGAGTTCAATCGATGATTTTTCCGGTCGGTTGATATTTTTTTTGCCTTTCGTAAGTATTACGCAAAAAGCCTGAAGGAAAATCAGCACAGCGCAAAATATTGGCTTCGCTACAACAACTTCTTTTACAATTTACATCACACCATGTCATTTAATCTATTAACTGACTAGCAGTATTCACACCGTGAAACATTATTGCACAAATGTTGAATTACTGAACTGTGGACATTCGTCCACATTTTGCAATCTCATGTAAATAAAATCGTCATTATTTTAAAATAAATTTTGGTGTTTTTTTTTTGTTTGAAGAAATACGTATTAGTTTTCAAGCTATGATCGATTTATTTTATACGGAATTGTATTGCCCAATAATTGAGAAAATATTTATTATTCATGATTAATCATAACCTTACAGTGCTTCAAAGCAACACACTTTTCCTTCAAAAGCCATCAAAATTTGATCGATTTCTTTTGTCATGAATAAAATACACCAGCTTAATGGAGCTGAAATGAGCAAGGCCACAAAGACGGATTGTTCGCCCTAGCAACCGGTTTGAATAGTATCAAGGATCACTTACCGTTAATGAAATTTCAAATGGTTTCTTCTCGTTTTTTAAAACTCGTTGCTGGGCAATTCAGTACATGGCAGTGTGACACTACCAATCAGAGTAGCTTTTTATTCAGCTTTTGTATAACAGGTTCATAACCCACTTTGCATGAATGTTACTACAGTACAGCTTCATTCCAGTCAATCAACCCCTGTGGCACCCTTGATGTGCACAGAACTTTAATCGAGTTTTTTTGGGGGTGGTAAAACAGTGGCGTAAATTAAGGTTGCTCGCCTCATTGCCTCCACTCGCCTTTCACACCTGAACACTTTTGCAGGTAGGCCCTGCAGTTTTTATTTTATGTACACAAAAAAACCCGCAACGTTATTTTTTCAGACTCGCCTTTTTTTCCCCCTGCCTGGCTCTCGTTGCATTTCCCAGTGCTCTTTCCTCAGTTTTATACGAGTATCGATTGGAACCTGATCTCTGCGAAAAAGAGGCAAATCTTGTTATTTCTGGAGCGTACCAGGCTCATCCTCCCCCTCCACCCCCCCATCCCCCCACTTTCCCAATCCGCTCTCTTTGTTCCACCCAGTTTTCCAAAGGTTGCATGTTAGTTTGCAGTCCGTAAAGTTGGATGGACAGCCGTGTTTATTGTAATCTTGTTCTGCTTTCGATATACAGTACACACCAGGCCTATAATGCACTTTGCTCTTTGACCACAGGGTGTACCGATCAAATCGCAGAAAAATAGCTCTTTAATTATACGTAAAATGCAACATTTATTGTTAATTTTTATTTGTTTCTTTATTTCGTTTTTTTTTATTTCCTCTTTATTGTTTTATTTATTTGTTTATTTCGTTACTTGTTTACTTCATTGTTATTTTTTATTAATATATTTGTTTATTTCGTTACTTGTTTATTTCGTCAATTGTTTTTTGTCTATTTCGTTATTTATTTATTTATTTTGGTATTTATATGATTGTTTATTTTGGTATTTCTTTTGTTACTTATTTCCTAGTGAACCCAAGCCAAAACTTGGCCACGGCTGTCCACTTACAAGTTAGTGTTATTACTCTCTCATAGATGGCGTATCTTTCTCCCTGCACACTACTGCCACTCTCAGGTCGTGCGAGAGGTAGTGGTACTAAATGCACCTAGCTGACCGGAGATGATGACTCGCCCCGGACAAACAGACACAGACTCAAGCCAATTCTATGCAGTATATCAGATTACATTTATTGAGACATTTAAAATTCAGTTATTACTATAGTTAATGCGTCAGATTTCTTTATTATTATGGAAGCGATTATGCTGGTTGTATTGAAGAGGACTTGAGAGTTGGGTTTTGGTTTAAGAAGTGGTGTGGCGTTGCAAACTCTTGCTATCGAGAGTCGGGGCTTTTGCTTTGCACTTCCATTAACGACCTTAATCTTTCGAGTGGCTTGGCACTTCACTTGCCAAAAGCCTACAATCGCAAGCAGCAGTTTCAAACATTTCGGGATTAGCTTATGGAGACCAGAAGAGCGCGGAATCAGCTTTTATCCAAGACTCTCTGTTCTCGTGATGCTGCTGGGCCGGAGCCCAACAATAAAGCAAGCAGCAAGCAAGCCTCTTCCTTGTTGCATTGCACAACAGTGTAAACGCGACCTTCTTTTCGGTCGGATTTATTATTCATAAGCACCCCCTGACGTGGGATTCTGGAAATTCGGGATTGCCATGCTTGGATTCTAGTGTAGTTGTAAGCTCATGTGCATGAATGAGTAATGAAGGATGGTGGCACATGTTTGCCTTCAGATTTACGGTAATCCGCCTGCCTGACGCAAGACTATTACGAATACGCAAAAGTCGCGCATGGTTTTTTTCTGTCTCTTGTACACAAAAGGCTCCTGCAGTACTGCATTTTTGTATGAATTTTCAATAGTTTCATCTGACGTCATACATTTTTGGGTGCTGCATCTCAGTATATGAATCAATCACTACGATTAGCATATAAAAGGGCTTGGTTTTATGATTGATCCCAAGACACCAGAATCCGCTCGTACAATGAGTGATAGGCACTACTTTTTTTTGTTACTATGCAGCGTTGCATCCTGCTGAAAACAAGAAATCAGCTGTCTTCTCCGCGTGATTAATTTAAAATGTTTTCAGGCACGTTCGGTATAGAAACCATTTATCTAAGAAAAAAAACCGTTATTTATTCGAAGCCGGATGTGTCCTCCTTCCTTGGTGAAAAGTAAGCTTAATTGAGGAGGCCCTTCTTAGTCCGCCCACCTGGCTTCTTTTCCCAGCTAACATTTTCCTTTCCGCTTGACGTGTTTGTGCGGCGATCTGTCAAGGGAAAAGGGCCCCTGACAAAGACGAACCGCCCCGCAAAACTAAATCCTCGCTGCCCCGATAATAGCTTGTTTACTCCTCCAACTTTGGACCCCCATCACCTTACCCTCCTTAGACTTTACCAGGGGAATTAGCAGGGCCCCAGGTTCACAGCTTTGTTTGTCCATACTCGCAGAAAACCGCTGCCCAATAGGCTTTTCTATACCCGGCTAATTAGGAGGCTGGGGTCCACCATTCTCAGGGAGCCTTGTCGGTTTTTTCTATACTCTTTCAGGTGGAGCCTTTAAGGGGCTTCTGTGGCCTGATGGTGTTCCTGTAATCAGCTTAGAGCGCCAAGTAGAGCGCTCTTCATATGTAGGCTTAAGAATATAGAGGAAAAATATGAAGCGCATATGCTGGAAATAACATCTACGCAACAGTTGATCCGATTCACAAATAATGCAACACGAGTCCGATACCAAAAATGTTCTCTCAAGTTCCCCCTGCAGCAAATGGGCATCCTAATATTAACATGGAATACGAGTCTTAATCACGGGGCGTGCTCATTTCCATCGGACCCTGCTTACCTGCGAGGTGCCTCTAATCACGCATTCCCCGCCACTGATTAGGCTAATTGGAACCGGAGCGCATTTTGGCTGTCGAATTACGGTTATTAATGTCGTTTAATTCATTGCCGTCTGCTTGTCGCCACCAATTTTTAGAACCGATCGATCCGGACGTGTTTATCTACATGGTTCGTTTTGTACGAAGGAGAAAAAAAAAGTTGGTAGCTGCGACCCCCTTCTAAACAAAAAGGACCCAATTTTGGGAGGAGAAAAAAAACTGGGAGTGAAACAGTACTGGAAAAGGAGAAGTCTTGTTTTCTTCCCAGTTTGGCACCGTAAAATATGACCCGTCCGTTGGGAAAACTGTCCCTTTTAAGCTCGGTGTTTATTTTATAAATTCCCGTCAGGGAAGCCTTTTGTCCAAAGTCCCCCGGAGTTTGGTCTTGACTTGGTGGAGAAGAAACGAATTACACTTTATTTATGACTTCTATTTTAACCCCCCACCCCTACTCTTCTCTATAGTCCTAACTCTTGCTTTAATACTCGGCTTCTTGTATTCTGCTTTTGCAACAACCTGCGAAATTTTGGAGAAGGCCGGGAAATGTAAACTACCGGAGGTCGTATGATTAATTGTTTCCTGGGTATTGAAGAAAGCTTCCTGTCAACATTTTCCGGCTGCACTTGCAACACTTTAGAGAGACGCAAACAAGGTCAAAGGACCGTCAACTGGTTGAAGACTCTGGATTCAAAAGATATGTTTCATCCTGACTGTTCAGAGCAACCCGTAAGCCTCTTTAATGTTGCTGGTTATCTAACTTACAGGATAAAAAAAAGTAGAAAGATTTCATCCTGTAAGTGAGATAACCAGCAACACATAAGAGGCATACGGGATGCTCTGAACAGTCAGGATGAAACATGAGTGTGAAAAATCATTTAGGGCCGGTTTCACCGAGCTCAGTATATGATAAAACCAGGGTATTTCTCAAAATCCCTATCTATTTGTATGGATTTTCCTAAAGAAACCTGGTTTTATCATATACCAAGCTCGGTGAAACCGGCCCTTAATGTTTTCTACAGCTTTGCAGCCCAATTACCAGTAAACTGCAGCGTATATACAATCACCCATTTGTATTACCAACCCAGATATACCTAATCGATCATCTGATTACATATCAACGCGGAATTATGTTGGTGCCAACATTACTGACATGCAATCAGATCAAATTGTTAGTACACTTACTGCACCTATAATAACTATGAACATTGGTCTAATAGGAGTGTAAATGCCACCTGTGACTCTTCCTTTTGAAACAAAAAAAATCGCATGTAATCTGGCATCTGGCTCGAACCACATGAGCATTAGCATGTAATTATCGCCAAAGACAGATGCGGACCGACTATGTGTAGAGCTAGAAAGAGTTGGAAAAAAACGCAGGAAAAAGAATTACGGGTTTGTGCAAAGCCAGATCCCTCGGAAACATTTCCTCTGGCTCGTTATTCCCTTCCTGGGGAGGAGATTCCCTCGACTGCTCCGCTGCTCAGCACCCCACCCTTCCCCCTTTAGAAAATGTTAGAGAAAGAGAAAAGATCCTCCCTCCCCCACCCTTTTTTTTTTTAAAAAAAAGGAAGAAAAATGATTCTGGGCTTTGCCTGCACGTGACCCTCCCTTTTGTCTTATTTCCTTTCCTTCTCACTTGTCCTCCCGTGTAATCCTCCCGTCTGTTATTTTCGCATAGAGATCCTGTCGCCTGGTGAGAAAAAAAAGAGACGTCTTTTTGTCACTTTTTTACTCTATAGACGAATTTTAAAAAAATGAGCGCAACCTAGTGCGCAACACAGTTCGCGCAACTTGCAGGGTTGGAATTATCAATGATAAGTGTGGCACAAGCATAGTGAGTGAGTGCACTTGTTTCCAACGCTACGGTGAGGGGAGTATGCCGACTTTTGCGATGTTGCCAAGGCCTGAGGAGTAATCGTGGCAACGTTGTTGTCAGAACAATGGACTTGCGCGAGTATGTGCGCACTCGGTTGCGCTCGTTAAAAAATCATCTGTAGGGGTGAACAATCAGCGTACTTGGCACAAATCAGTTGCAGTAATTATGCATGTAACATATGTAATGAAAAAGTGTGGGGCGTCATTTTTGAGAGGTTGTTGTAGTATACATTTTTTGGAGGAGATATGACTCAATTAATCGCACAATCGATGGTGCGAATCAGATTTTGGATTTTTTAAAATTATTATTCGGATGCCAGCTCGCGAATCCGAATGGCACCTATTTGCATACTGCTTGCGTTGCTTTAAAAAAAATGACAGGGTGTTAATTCGCGAGTACTGCATCTAATGGGTACCCGATATGTCCAATGCTTTACATATCTGGGCCTGGGAGGATAACAATGGGCGATGGCGTCGCAATATAACGATGCAGAACGGGACCGATTGTGCAGTTGTCGATCATTTTGATTGCAAAAAAATTGGCGATGAGGTCCATTCTGCGCGCTATTTTTGGGGGGAGGGATGGCGGCACGGGCCTCATCCGGTGCGGAAAATTTGCGATTGGAAGGGTTTTTTTTATTATTATTCGCGAGAGAGATAACGTTTGAGGTGATGGTTTTCGGGATTAGCAGGAAATGAGATTTTTTTTTGTTGTATTGCAAAAAAAATTGGGCATTGTTCCATATTTATTGCCGGAGACCAGGAGCAACCCACCGATTTTTCGCATTGAATTATTGTGAACATCCCAGAGCTTTTAATTGTAACATACAGTTCAAAGCTTTTGGGGGTGCTACGGTTTTGGACTGGAAATTGCCGCTTTTTTCAAACTGGATATGCGCACAATATTTTCTGCCCCCTTTCCAACATTGGGAAGCATTTTTGCGTAACGTTTCATGAGCGACAATATGCATAATTGCGAATTTCTCCGGCCGCGTTTTGAATATGAAATTTTGTGCCCCCGGAACCGAATTGTTATCGTCACTGTTATTCGCATTAGTTGATGAATAACAAGTTAGGGGAAAATGTTAATTTATCAGGAAATTAGCCAATTTTGGTGAATTTTGCGAGCAATTGTTTGTTCTTACTAGTGTTGGAATGACAATTTTTTTCCGTGAAGTGGCTTTCCTGCTCAACTTGTTTGTTTCTCATTCAAACACGCAAGGACATTGATAGGGAAATCTCTCTCGACCCAACCATAATCCAACTTCTCATTGCAAATGACATTAGGCTTTTCCTCTCCCTTTTATTTGCGGAGTTCGCATGTTGACCGTGCGTAATCCCCCTTTGGTAAAACTGTGAGGTTCAACTAAAAGAACATGCTCCTTTTTTTTGGAAAACGGGGGAAACCAGACAGTAAAATCAATGTCGTTTTCCCCTCAGCATTTAGTGATAAATGTTGCAATAATGGCATAAGAAGAAGGCGTTAATTTACACATCACTTCCCCCAGCGCTACCCGATTTTATTTTTTTTACTCTGTGCAAAACCTTCCCCCCCTCGACTCTCCATGGGTTGAATGTGTTTGGAATAATAAATGAGGCGAGAGGAACAAAAGTCCTCTTTAAATTTTGCGGTTAGAGTGTCATAAGCGGAAGGCAAGCGATATCTATGGCATGCTTTACAACGCCGTGCGGGTTCTGTTTGAAAACAATTGGGAAGGGTTAGTGTCGTCGGTTTGTCACTTTTTTAACGACATTTTGTGTGTGTGTCCCCCACACCGTTCATGGCATTCCAGTTTTTTTTTTACCCAGTGTTCTCTCAACGGCTGATAAACGGAATATAAAAGGTTGGGAGGGAATGTATTTTGCACCTCGTAAAAAAAAAATATCTAACACATAGAAGAGAAGTGGCGGAACAAATTTGGTAGCCTATTAACATCCCAGAAATGCTGAATCAGGAAAGTCGTTTCGATGCTTAACTATTTATTAACCGATCAGTAAAAAATTGATTTCCATTCACAGTTGCATGCAAAAAAAAAATTATTGCGGTTAATTCGGGTTTGCAGATCCTGACATATACAAAACCGCTGCATAAATGTCAGTAACACAACCTAGAGCAATCAGGCATTTTAAAATTTTGCAAGCGGACGATGCAACAGATTTTCTGACAGCTGGCGTTACCTTTTCATTCGAAACAATTATGCAATAATTTCAAAACAATATTGGGTCCTGAATAATAGCGACAGGGGTGTGACACGAACATGTCCAAATGAGCTGTGGAGGTTGGCACACATGGCTTTGAATCAATTTTGGAGTCTGCCAGTCGATAACAATGCAGTTAATAAATTTTGCAAATTATAGTTTTGAATTTTTTCCCTCTTACAAAAATATATTCACTGGTTCAAATTCTGCAGGTTTTGAGTTTGAAGGACGCCACAGAGAGAGAGAGTGCTGGCACACCGTGAAACCCTTCTCCCCCAAACCCTTAGAAATAGGGTGCAATCGAGTAGAAGGCGGTCGTGAGGATCAAAATCTCGATTGGAATGGAAAATGAATTTTTTTTTTCCCCAACGAATATATCTGACTGACGCGGAAATCCGTTTGGAAAACGAGAAGCCACGGGAGGGGTGAAAAGTGAAAAGGGCTTTTTTTTCTCTCTCTTTTTTCCAAAAAAAAATGGGCTGGCTTTTAGTCCTCTCACACTACAGCAGTTGGACTGCAGAAAAAAAACCAGGATTAGTCCCCCCTACTAGTGGTAGGTTGTGGGTTAATTACCTCGAAACCCGTCACTTCACTCATCTCATTAGAGACATGCGCTTTTAAAGCGGACTCCTAGAAAAGCGCTTTGGCTTAGCTAGAAGGAGAGCGGTCAAAAAAAAAGTGACCCTCCACTAATTTTGGCTCCTAAAAGTCAGACGAAATAATTGGATAGGTTTTGCGGCCAGATTTTGGACAAGGTTTGCTCCGAGTCATCAGAAAAGCCTGATGAGGGGTCTTTAAGACTTGGGGTCCATGGTGCTTCAATCGCTCCTGGCCATTCGCCCGGCGTGTTTATCCTGCTTAATTCAGTCCTCAAAGGCAAGGCGGGTTCTCATCACGCCTGCCAAGCAACTTTGGTTACAAAGACCAGCGTGCATATCAGCATATCCGAGATATCAAGCCTGAGGCAAGATCCGGCTAATTAATCCTGTGGAGAGAGAGAGAAAAAAAAATGATGCGCAAATTCTGTGACCATCAGATGTCACAATATCAACTGGATGTGTGATTAGGAATAAACATTTTTTTAAAAGGTGAGTGGTTGTGTAATCGGAAGAGAGGGCCTTTAGTTTGAGGAAGCCATCATCGGATGAGCTCCCACGGAATATTGCCCTCTCCAATTACGCAAAGTACCTGTCGCAGGGGCCTTTGCACAAAACACAAGTTTCCTTTCCGCTTTCGCACTTTCCTCTGCAGCACATTCATTCCAAGCCATCTCTTCATTGGATGGGGAAAAAAAGGGGAGACGACACATAGTTTTTCAGCTGAATG
The DNA here is from genome assembly GCA_000934665.2 of Catajapyx aquilonaris. Classification (NCBI taxonomy): domain Eukaryota; kingdom Metazoa; phylum Arthropoda; class Diplura; order Dicellurata; family Japygidae; genus Catajapyx; species Catajapyx aquilonaris. The sequence goes on from KZ538417.1 coordinate 52,742, forward strand.
AAAATAGCCACAGTACATTGTTGCACATCCGGCGCAAACATTTGAATTAACATTGCAAATTATGTGTTGTACAGGCTGTAATTTAATTAGGTGCAAATTATATGAAACACTCGGGAGTACTTACCATGTTTTTATCCCAAGTATTCGTACTCTACCCCAAACCTTTTAAATAATTATTGGCGTCATTTAAATTAAATTGGGTTCAGATTCTAGTCACCTGTCGGTATATGTCTACAGGTAGATATACCTGCCTTTTTGTATGCGAATTTGACACTGTGCAAAAATTGTGCGGGAGTCAGCCAGACTCCATTTGCAAAACGGGTTTTGCCAGCAAATGAAATCCAACATCAGGAGTGGATTAGAGAGAGAGGCTCGTGCAACCCGAAGCCAAAGCGCATGATTTACACACATTTGCAGGGGTCTGTCAGCACGCGGTGTTTTGTGCTATTGAGAATTAACCACCATCACGAGAGCATAAATTCCACCACCCCCTCCACTCCCACCCACTCTCCCCTCCCAAAAAAAACCGTCAATGTAGACTAGCTTTGCAAATCACTTGGCACATCAAACGACCGATATTGCAGTTAGGCTAGTTCAGGGGAAGCAAAATATTTTGCTGCGGTTTTCCTTGTTTTCCAGGCCAGTTGTGTCCGCATTACGGCCTTGAAAAATATTGCGGGTATGTGTATGTGTGTGTGCTGCTGACTCGGGTGTTTAAATTGGGGCTCATTAGCGCAGAATTGCGAGTGTGTAGTGCATAATCGTGCTCCGCGCGCAGTTTACGGGATTATTTTAATCAGGAGTTAAATGATGACCGTTCATACATCATAGGAAGGCTAGGCCTGGCTGACTTTGTACCAATTATTTCACAATTATCGTAGCTGACGAGCGACCGTGTCATAATCTTGCTCACGTATCAGTAATTATCTCTTGCGGATGATTAAAAGTTATAAGCCACTTATACCTGGCGAGGACCCCTCTCGTTTTATGAATTTGCGGATGAATGGTTTTTCGGTCGGTGAAAATAAGCTGGATCAAACAAAGTCTCACGTCTGGAAGAGAAAGGTTGCGAACTTATCTTCGCAAAAAAAAACTATAGACATTATGCGATTCATAAAATAGATTCTGGGCCACGAGCTGGAAAAATTAATCCTTATTTTTCCAACTCCTGGATATACGTATTATTGTCATATAGCTTGTTTCAAATATTCAAAAACAAGTTGTTTTTGAATATTTGAAACAAACTCTAGAGAAAACAAGCTATATGACATAGTTTTTTTTGCGAATCACTGGAACAACATACAAATTATTATTTTTCAGTTAATGTGAAGTATTTTTGCACACTTCTATGCCAGCAATCAGACTCATTGAACCATTTTGGCGCGATGTAAAACCGGACAATCTAATTTTAATGGTGGTCGCCAGGAACCCAAAAATCTGCAGGATTGAATACTAATTATAATTTAATTTTCTTACATTGCTCCACATTATACTGCGGTAAATGAAATACACAAGGCCTGGGGGTTTCATTATTACCCAAGAGTATAATCCTGTATAAGTTAGGGTATAGAACTTGGGCAAACAAAACAAAAATATTCGCACAGTGTGAAATCCACGGCCTGTACAACACAAATAAATTTTCCAACCAGCTGCGCCTGTATTGTGCCTGCGCTGCGTTATGCTTTTAAACTCTAGAAAAAATAAAAGCTCGAATCTGCATTTTGTTGCTGCCTACGTTCAGGAAAATCCGGGCAAGAATGAAAGCAAACCATTGCTGTTTTTTGTCTGGCTTTAAAAACACATCCTGTCTTGATGGCCCAAATGGAAATGTACAAATTCACATTTGTTTAAATTATAGTCCTTGCCATACAATATGGTGTGTAGTTAGCAGAGGCGATGGAAGTATCGTAGGTTGTGTGCGAGACATCTGATGTAATCGCCTTGTACACACAGCTCTCTTCAGACGTTTTTGTCTGAATTCTTCGGTGAATTTCGCGTGTTCCAGACTGCTTGAAGGAAAAAAAAGAGGAGGTTAATAAGCGAATCACCGATCAGGCCTCCGGGTGCTGGAATTGGGGGTGGTAGAAGAGGTGATTACACGATAAGGAAGGAAGCAATCATTCCTAGGATTCCTCCAGAGTTTTCCAACCTGGAAAGAAAAAAAAGAGAGAACAGACTTGTAATTCAGCAGATTGTAAAAGTGGCCCAGATTTCTACTCAGGATCACAGCCACTTATACACAGAACATGAAAACTAGGACCGTACTAATTGGCATGCTCATTAAATACTCACATTACTCTGTCCAATTTCTCTGATTCTATTGTTTCTCTCTGTACATGGCCAGGATTTTCTTTCTCGGCCTCGGGCATGACAAATATTAGGTTGGAAGTCGGTTGCATATGAATTTGTGTGTGTGTGTGTTTCTCTGGCTACATTATAAGGCGACGTTTCCGTAAGCCCCACTTCCCCGCTGCAACACGCGTGTTTTACAGGAAGGATTTGCTTAAGAACCGCCGCTCTCTGGTATAGGTTCCGGTGCAGAGAGAGAGAGAGAGAGAGAGGTTTCTCCCTATTTCACCCAAAATTTCCATACCTGGAGAGGGCCTGAGATGGGTTCCAGGGCGACAGCTGCCAGGAATCCTATGCTTCCGGGAGCCTGGCTCTTTCCATAGAAATAGGCCTACCCAGACCAGCCTTCCCCATCAGCATACCACCTCCCTTCAATATGGTTTCGCCCCTTGCTTGGTTGGCTCAGGTCAATGGTTGAACCTCCTAAATTAATATAAAAGGGGACCACCCATTACGTTTGAAAGCTCCAAGATACCTAATCGTCTTATTCTCTCTGTGAAGGGCTTGTAGTACATATATGTGTGCGCCACTTTGATTCTAAGGACAAAGTATAACATACTATGCAACCTTGTCAGGTGAGGAAATGCAAAGTATGTCAATCCCCACTTTCCACAAGGAATCAATTGGGAGGCATATAGTCCAGCAGATGAGGAGTGGAGTCCAATCCCGGGACTCCCCCAAAATCCGCGGATTCCAACTGAGGATGACATTCTTGGAAAGGAGGGCGAACAATGCTTGTCAAAGTATAGTGGAGGGAATTGGATGCGAAGACGTTTGATTTGCCTGGCATCCACCTTGCGCCTTTTCCAATTATTGAAGCAGCCTCGGTGCTATATACTAGGGAGGGAAAGACTGGCTTAAGACCCACCCCACTACGGAGAACACAGGATGAGACGGAAAGCCGGGCACTTAATCCGCAATAAGACGGATGGCGTCAAAGCGGATTAGACTCTAACACCTAAGGTCTGAGGATCATAAGATATTGCATTAGACCAGACCCTATAGCAGATACACTGCTGGATACAAAATCACCTCTCGTAAAGGAGGGTTGCACCAACTTCCAGGAAATTTTTTCCAAGGGTTGGTGCAACCGGTTGATGAATTTACGCACGACGCATAATTATATCAATCTATCAAATCTGCGTGGCCATATTAAATCCCGAGGACTTTGCAGACTCCACAAGTGCATATCTGATTCGAGGTAGAGAAAAGGGGAGGGGACGACGCTTCCCGACGCTGCCGACGCCTGTGGGGAATCCCCCTCCTGCGCGCTGCTTTTCCTAATTAAATTAACTCGATTCAGAACTCGGATTTCGTCATGATGTGAATCCTTGTCAGCGACGGTTTCCTATTATCTTTTCCTGGGGAAAGGAGGCGCCCTCCAGGGAAGTGGGCAGGGGATTTGGAAATTAATTAAGCATGAAAGTTTGTCAAGTCAAACCCTTCTCTCCCCCACCCCATCCAGCACCGTCTTTTCTCCGCCAGTGATGTTGTCCTAACGAGACGCATTCACTTTCCGACACCCTTGTTTTCACAACATGCTCTGAAGCAATTCAACCAACATTTTGAATCATCACGTATGCAGCACATGTTATGAGCGGATTAGGAAAATTCATGCAGTGTGTTAATTCAATGCCAGCTCTTTTTCAGTGCAGAAAGTTGTGGTTGGAATGATTCCAACCACAACTTTCTGCACTGAAAAATGGGCTGTAAATATCTACACAGCAATCAGGTGAGTTTGTCTCGATCTGTTTCCAACCTGTTTCGCTTGCCTGGACTATTTTTTTCCAACCCACCTCCTGCCCTTCCATTCAGGCTCAAACGTTCTCATCGACATCAATCATACTTGTAACTTTGTTCCACTCCATTCCACCTCCATTGCTGTGGCAGAAGGGTTGGAGTGTTACTGGGGGAAAAAAATTCCAAACGTCTATGAATGGAAGTTAATGGAACTGCCAGCCCGTGTGTTTGAGGCTGCTTTCACATACCAAATACCGGTTCTAAACCCGCCTCATCAGACTATCTCCCACCCCCTAAAAAAATCCGGACCTTTTTTTTCTCGCACTGAGCTACTCCGCCAAATTACAAATCCAAACCGTGAATCATGTTAGTAGCCCAAAGTCAATCCCGGAAACCTTTATCCGGGGTGGGGTGGGTCCATATCCCAAATTGGATATCCCCCAACGTATCTGTGTCTCTCCTCCGGTTTGGTGGGTAGATATGAAGCTTGCTGGTCCGTGTAGTTAGTAGGGGGGGGGGGGTTGTGTCTGAGAGAGAAAATCCGGATGGGGTGTCCCTTCCTCCCCCCCCAGAAATCCGGGGAGGCTCTTAAAAGCGACGCGTCCCCCGGCCAACATCCTCCCCCTTTGCAATTATGCTAATTTTGGGAGTAAACAAATCCGGGTTTCCCAATTTACAAGCCTGGCCCAACCCTCCAATAATGACGACCCCAACCATTCAACGTTTAGATTGACTTCATTTGTCTTCTCCTCTGTATTGAAAAAACGGCACGAAGTTGTCAAGATTTTTTTTTTTTTAAACGAGTAAGATGAAAATTGCTGTACCGAGCACTGTGGGGATGTGCAATTGGAAACCGAACCCTCTCTTCATGTTTCATCCCTTCCATTGTGTCATATTTCCATTATGGAAAGTTCATACAGGTGCACTTTGAAGTGCAAATATTTTCAAACTCCGGGCATTCAGTAGTGGTTTGGAATATAAAAACCGGGGTGAAACTAGTTGAGATTCCGGGCAGTGTAAGTACGTGTCCTGTGACATATTGCCATCTGGAAATATGATAAATCGACCGGTTTGTGTGAGAAACATAGGCGGAGAAAATACCGTCAAACGGGGTGAGATTGTGCCAGCCCATTTTTTTGGACAACAGTGCGCCCTACCGTCATTTATTCGTCATTGTCAACCTTGAGCTCAATGTAGTGAAACATGTCTAAATACGCTAGTTTACGCCTGCTGCCAGAAGGGCGCACTGTTGTCCAAAAATGCGCTGGCACAATCTCACCCCGTTTGACGGGTATTTTTATTTATTAAGTTCGTTTGCAGTTTTTGCCAAATTTTTGGTCTCCCCATACAGCCAGTATCGTTTCAACGATAAGTGAAACGAGCCGGTCTTCGCTTCCTCATTAACGCAAAGCAGAAGGTTAATTAAGTAGAGTCTCGGGTTCCTTTGTGGCAGCACCGCAACTCTGCGAAGATGCGTTTGTTGTATATCAGAGGGGGTCTGGGTATTGCGGGATGGGGGCCCTTGAACAATGGAAGGGCCCGAGGTCTTTCTTAGCTCGGGGGGTGATTTCGGCAGCAATAACACTGGTGGCAGGCAGTGGGCAAGGGGAAATCGAGTCCCTGGGTTTATACACCCGCAAACACGGGGAATAATAACCGGCTGAGGCCAGACATGTTGGATGGAAAGGTGGGCTAGCTGATGCCAATTCCATTGAGTGGCAAACAGCGAAAGTCCATTAAAGTGGGTCCCTATTTCAGCGAGAGAGAAAAGCGGGGGCCGCAAATAAATTCCTGGGGCCCACCCTTGGCAGCCAGTGGGTAGTAGGAAAACTCTCCTTGGAAGAAAAAGAGAATTGTAGAAAGGAAGAAGAAGGCTCCTTAATCGCTTTTGTTTGCCATTGGAGCTCCTAACTTCCACGGCCATCTCCATGGCCATCAAGCCGCAGGGAAATGAGCCTAAGCAAAAGTCCCCAGGGATTGTTGCGCTATCACCAAACTCTCTCCTACCTTTGGGCCTCCTTTTTTCCAGCTTCCTCCGCCATTCCAACATCCAATAAACCCTCCTTTGGTCCTACCATTTTCCTGCTTTGTTGTTGTTCCAGAACGATTGGCTTGGCCCATTTCACTGCACGAACTTCTTTTCCGCACTAAAGGGATGCTGCGAGGACCACATCTGGTTATTGCTTGCCATACTTCTAATTGAATGGGAAAAATGAAACAACCACATATCACCCTGCATGTAATGGGGTAGCTAACTTCAAACATACGCATTTATTTGAACATAGTAGACCTAACAGCAACATGAGAAATGGGATCTGCAGCATCCATATGTTGCTTTCATATCGGACTGACGCTGCAATTGGACCCAATCCTGTTGATAGCAGAACCCTGCAGGGGGGTGGAAACCGTATTATCCGAAATTCTTCCGATACACCTTCTCTTCCCGCCTCTTGCTCGAGACCCCCCCAAAAAAGCGAGTGAATCCATCTCTTGTTCTCTCCTTTTTATTATCCGATGCCTGAGGGTCAAGTGCGGCGACCATTCGTGAAATTAATGGAAAAAGCGATCGATTCCCGGAAAAGCAAACAGAACGCACTCGTCCCCCCCCCCCCTTTCAAGCAACCAACCCCTGGTCCAACCAGCCAAACCTCCAAAACTAATTACAAAGATGGAGAATCCGTGTCTACTAAATTTCTGAAAGCACTCGAAGACGACGAGTCAGAAAGCGACGGCCATTATGAACCTTTCCTCAAAGTCAAATGAGCGCTGGGTTATTTTTGACTAACAAATTCGCGGTTCAAAGAGTAGCGGTGATTAATAGTTGCTACTTATCGCAGCTACTTTTAATAGCGGCGAAAACTTTGGATGTGAGACAAATCCTGGACAAATCGCAACTTTTTATTAGCGGTGATTATTAGCACTTGTCGGTGGCTACTAATCGCAGATATTGTTAATAGCGGTGATTAATAGCAATTTTGAGGTGCTTCTAATCGCAGCTACTTTTCAGTAGCTGTGACCGATTTTTGGAGATCTCGCGTATAAAGGGGGATGCACAACAACTCGTTAACGAGTGTGAAATGTGGGTGGAGTTGGGAGGAGACCAGCCAGCATTTGGCTGCAGATTAACACTGGAAGGTTGTCCCGTTAATTACGCAATAATGGGACAAACCACTTTTGGGTGGGTAGCCGCCTTTCATCGAGTTTTGGGAGGGGGAGGACATTCCTTATTCATTTGGCGGGGAAAGGCTGCAGCAGCCAGCCCACCCTACTCTCCGCTCGATTTTCCATCCGGTTCCCTCATCCTAACTTGTTGGGTTAAATTGGGTCAGATCTGCCCCCTAATGAGTGAGACTGGGGCAATTTGGCCCCGGGCAAAGGCCCCCTCTCCAACTCCAGGCTGCCTGATTACTCAGACATGCGTTAAGAAGACTGACTCGTTTTGGCCTCTTCCTTGCTCCTCCTATTCCGATATTCAATTTGGCTCAAACATCGCCATTTTCTCGAGGACGAAACCCTTCCCACACCCACCCAACCACCCTTTGAAAATCGCCCAAAATGAAATGATGCTCGTTTTATTCGCTGATATTGGCCCCACGGTTTTTTTGAGAGGAGAGTTGCGAGGTTTTCAAAGGATAGGAGGGAGGCTGGGGGGAGGATAACATGGTTATTTGCATACAACTTTGTTCAAGTCGACGAAGGGCCCAACAATTGCGAGCGGTATCGGCCTGAGCCCCGAAATATACTGGAGCGAGTGAGGGTAATGGAAAAGTACTGCATTTACTTTTTGCGAGACGATCAAAGGATGAAAATTTTAAAGCCCGATTGACTTCATCACTTTCTTTTCAAATATTGGCAGGTTATATGATACAATATTTGGAAAATGGAAATTTTGGCAATTTTGGCCAATTTAGTAATATTTGCACAAGTAATAAATTTGTACTCATAATATTAGAAAATGTACAATATTAGTAAAGGTATACCTTTCCACTTCGACGTTGTTTCATCCTGGCATGATGCAACCCAAGAAACACGCTTTGCATTTTGGAATATTTGGACATTTTGCAACAGTTGGAAGTTTGCAGAGACGAAATTGTGATTTATTTTGATAACTAAAGCTAGAGTTTGCATTTGATTGCCAGGAATGTGTGCGCTTTATGCGTGAAGCATTTCGCAATATTTTGCATGGCTCGTCCTGAAATTTTGTGCAAATGTAGGCGATTTAACACATGCTTGCACAAGGAACTTGCATGCGGGCAAAAACTTAATACTGTGTCCTGTGTTTGTCGCCCTTGAATGCCGGCCATGAGCCATTTTGCATCCTGAAAAGTGAATTACACCACATTCCTTACCACAATTTACGAACATGTGTCCTCAGGCGTATTTTCCGCAAAAACTTTTCTTCATACACAGCACTCTTTTGTCATCTTTTTGCAAATTCGCAGGCTTGCTCTGATTACAATTTGTTTAATAACAATTAGGGTGCGGTCAATATTTGTTCTTGAAACCACCTGAGGCAAAGTAACTCATCATGTTAAAATTGGCAGCTCATGCAATTAGTTTAAAATCTTCAAGATGGACTATAAACCCAGCTGCTGACTGAGCTCCGGCGGTGCTGCAATCCATTTACTTAAAGACAGAGTAATCTCGTGTTGGCTCATACTGCTGATCAAAGACAAGTCTGAGATGAATTTCTGGACAGCACTATTTTGGCACAAACATATTATTTACTCTCAGAAATATCCGTAGCTCTTACTCTAATGATTTCGCGCAAAATTTTTGCGAATAAATTATAATCGGTCTGGATCCAGAAAGTGTAATTTTTTCTGCCTCCATGTTAGATACTCCTGTGCAATACTCCAGCACTAAATCAATGGAGCTGACACCGGGTGTTCATTTCGTTAAAGGAGGCTAAAGGAGCTGGCTTTTTTGTTACGAAAAGATAGCACTTTTCGCAGTTAAGAGATCAGCAGGCGTAAATCACCTGTGTAGTGTCAAGCCTGGAAATTGCAGACTTTTGAACCCTTTTCTGGCTTTATGCTAGGGTATCGGGTGTCGTCGTCCGGCGTTCAATTTGCGAACCAATTGGCGGGGAGGGGCTGCAATGTGAACGCGTGCAAATTGCCTTTTAATGGAACAATGGAGTGGAGGAAATACTTTACAATCCCCGCAGGTGCCAGGGGAAATTCCGGCTCAAATTCCGCCGAACAAACCCAGCTAGCAGCATGCAGGTCCGTGCAAATCCTTTTCCTTTTTTTTCTACAAGCTAGAGCGAGAACGGAAAGTCCGCTTGATTCAGCCTGGAGAAAAGCCCTCCCAGTCCTGTTTTCCAGAACAAGCCAAAAGCTTCAGGCTCCCACTGATGCTTTCCAGTCCCATGCTTCGATTCAAGCTGGAGAGAAAGACCTGGTTGTGTGCAAGGGGTTAAATTTCCTATATAGGGAACCCTCAGGGGACCGTTCAGACGCCCCCGCTTTCCGAGGAGACAACCACGACAGGTGTCATATCAACTGTGGAGAGGCCTCCAGACACTATTTCGCCTTCATGAATATTGCGAGAGGACTCAATTTCAGATATGACAATGCTGTGAAAGACGGCTTTTTTTCAGGCGGCCAATCAGCTTGAGCTATCCGCTCTGAGTGGCCAACAGCGTTGCCATTTAGAGGAAGAGCATATGCCTTGTTTTAATCACATTTTCTGTTTTCTGAGAATGTGATATCAGTATATCCTACACCCTACACAATGATTCAATAGTACAGTAGGCTACCTAGAAACTTTGGCTTGTAGGAATCACCTTGTCCAGTGTGCAACCGAGCTGGCAATGCAGCACTTGCACTGGCCAATCCCAAACATGTTTGCTCTCTGAGTGGCCACCGCAGTGTTGCCATATTGAGCCAGCCCTCATTTCTAATTGCACGAAGAGTGTCAGCATGAGTGGTCAGGATTATCCATGCCGTTGGGCGTAAACAGGGCAGGTGTGTGGAGGATATGGGTATATCCTGACATTTGGCGCAATTCCCATGCCTTAACTAGACTGCAGAGGGGCTCGAGGATGGGTAAAAATATCTATCTCTCTCACTTTGTCGTTTTGCAACTCATCTCTGGGGAGTTTCATTTTAATCCGTGTGTCATCCATAATGGAAAGAGTTGGTATCCTGGGCAAGGGGTTCGATCGGAATGGGATGAAGGTCCGGTTTTTTGGGGGGGAACATGAAAGCACCACATGAGTTGGGATTGGTTGGAGGAGCTAAAAAAAAACGAGTATGTAGAGCGGAGATAGGGGAGTGAGAGTGTGTAGTATATGTGTGGCGGGGGTATGTCATGCGTCACGCACCATAGCCGCATGCGAATGGAGCCCCGTGTTACTATTAAAAGAGCCTTCACAAACACGGGTACAAAGTGTGGCGGACACGACATATGCATTTGGCAACATTAACCCCCACGGTTGCTGTCATGTAAATGTTGAGATGACCGTGCACCGACGAGCCTTGTCCCGGATCAGAGTGCCCGCTTTGATTATTGTGTGTCTGATTAAATGGGCTAACCGCCGGAACAAGTTGGCCGAGCAAATGTTTTTAGAGTTGTTTTTTTTTTTACTGTACGTGGGGGTTGCGGGTACGGAGCAATGTCCGACCTTATTTTTAGGTCGACTTGAAGGATAGAAAATTTCATCAAAATTTGGCAGCTAGTGTAAGATTGTTCTTAACTGAATATTTCTTTCTCTTGCAGGTAAGTGTTGTCGGCCATAACTTCGTTGCTCAAGGGGTTCTCCATGTGGAATTTTTTTCCAATTTTGTCAGGTAAGCAATTTTTTGACAGTACTTTTCTCGTACAGTACCAGTATTATTTAACAAAACGAAGCAGCAATTCCTCCAGTTCTCTCGAGTTACAGTCGGTATATAGCAAAAGAGAGGTGGTGCTCATCGATTCCTGGGAATGGGAATTGGTGAAATGGTAGCTTCATCATCATCAAGCACCAATTTTCCTCTAGAGGAGCATTTGGCGAATTGGTTTCTCGATTCTCGCCTTGCACAAGTCAGCCCTGTCTTTCTCTACAAAGAGTACAAAAAAAAAGATCAGGACGAGGTAGAACTGGAGGCGGGAAAAAAATAAGTGGTAGGGAACTTTTGGGAGCAACATTTTTTTTCTCTCTTACTCTCTTCCTAAGGGCCAGAAAACAAACGGTGGGAAGGAATCGGTTTTGGTAGCAAATGTATAGCCCCTGCTTGATGAATTCATTGGGGAAATTTGCCACCAGAATGCTCATCAGATACGAGCTAAATGGATTCTCCGCAAACTCTCATTGAATTGAAGCCACGTCGACCTCAGAGAGCAAGCGAGAAGAGTCTGAAAACTCAAAAATCTGGGTCGGAGAACATGTTGTTGGGCGTGGAATAAAAAGAATGTGGAAGTGGCTCCCGAAGGCTCGTCTAAACTGTCAGTTGGGCGAGGTTGGAAAAGTGATCAATCATCTTTTCCAAGAGGAAGTGAAATGAATGCTCCTGACTTTCAGTCTGCTTTTCAACTACACGGCTTTTGCAAATTGCCAGTCGCGCCTCTCACCTTGCTAGTTTTTTTTCTTCAAATTAATTATTATGAGCAATGTTTTTTTGGGGGTTGTCTTGTCTTGTATTGTCAGAATTGTGCTGCTTTAGTGTCACATGCTTTGCCAACCACCGAGTTGTTGTCGAGTGGTATGAGAGTTTGCCGCTTCTCAAGTATATGCCTGGAGAGAGGGATTATTCCACTCCTCCAAATAGGGATTAAAAGTTTACTTTTCGACAACCACTCTTTCCTTTTAATAGGGCTAAAAGTCTAGAGAGCCCGCAACCTACACGAGGAATCAACTATTATTTTGTACCGGTACGTAAAAAATTAATATAGGGCCAAATTTTTGTCCCACTGTTAAGCAGTACCAATGTTTGGGAGTTGTTACTATACTAAGTTAGCAGTACAGTAGTGGGGCGAACGACGAAAATTCCATCCATAGGCCTACATTTTTTTATTCGCAATACTCGTTACTATGGGACAAATTGGTCAACCATCTTTTGGGTCTGTCCAATCAGGGATCTTGACGTCCTTAAAGTTGGAAAAACGAAACCAAAGTGTATCAGATTCGGCCATTGCCAACCGGATCCTTCCTGAGTCATCATTAGACCACACAATCATTTTCACTTTAGAACTTTACGACAGCATTCTAAACGCGGATCTTTCGAAGCAGCTAGGAGGCACCAAAAAAAAGTACAGGGAGTATCCCTTTTCGATGAAGAGGTCTCATCTCTTTCCTGGATAAGAAAAGAGGTGGAAAAAAAGGTTGATTCGGTTGGTGCGAAGAGGTTGACCCGATCGTTCCTGGAGGCTTCCGGAGGGTCCGTTTCCATCACAATCGGCCGCTCAGAGACGATTGCAAAGCGATTGGACCAGTCGACTGGAGCCACACTGTAAATAGATGGGAAGGGATGGGGAGTGGGAGACCACAAAAACCAAGCCTTGTTCAGCAGGCAGGGAGATAGAGCCATGGATCACAGATCAGAATACGACCGGATATATCAAAGAATAAGAAAAGAGAGAGAGGAATTCGTGAGGCTGAATATATTTTTTGGCTGCACCCCAAAGATCTCAACAATACTGTTAAAGTATGATTGCATTTTGATGTGATGATAATGATGGGGAATTGTTGTTAGTCTCTACTTTATTGCCAGAACCTGCGCATTGAAAAGTGAAAGCGGTTTGTATCCTTAGCGCTTTAATTACCTTATAAATCAAATTTCATAAGTCTCGCCGGAACCCTTTTTTGCAAGCGGTTTTTTTTAACTGCTCCCTCCTCCCTCAGGCTCTGAACCCATTAAAGTTCGATGCAGGCATTGACTAAAACCCGTCCTAAAATCTGGTTGGCAGAACAGAAAACGTGTCATCGCATTATAATGAAACGGGGCGTAACGGCACACTTGCCAACCTTGTAAGTGGCAGTTGACCGTTTAAGGCGAATAAATATCACGCTTTTGTTTCCAAAATTTACGGGCCCGTCCCATCATATATATATAGCTCTCCGGTTTTATAAATGCGAGTTTGTAGCCTACCCCTCCCCCCCCCCAAAAACCCAGCCATCTTTTAGTGTCCCCCACATTTCATGATCCATTTCTAAGCCTCGGATTCGGAGGCTGTAGAAAAGCAATTACGCGTCCCAGTGATGAAAGGAAAAGCGTCCACTGTAATCACCTCTACTGCGCCAAATATTGTCACCTCCAATGGCCACCATAACCTGCTGAAATATTTTAAAATAAAAATTATAAATAGAGTATATTTTTCTGGTGGTGACGTCATACGTTGCGGACATAATTATTTTTCGGTTGGAAGACCCTGTGTCCCCACACGATGCAAATGGGTGTGACAGATTGGGTTACGCGGAGGTGAGGCGGATCAAAGTGATGTGCTCAAATTGCATTGGGCGTGATGGATTTTTTTTTTTTAAAGTTATTTATTTTTGCCATCACGCGTTTAAAAAATATAACTGGCAGGTCGACCGGAAAATGGGAAGTTTTTTAAACCCCCTATCCTGGGATCCTGCGTGTATGATGGAGAGGATCATACGCAAAAACGTGTGTGCCAATCAACAAAATGGAGCGCAAATTTTTTTTTTCGCTGAGGCATATTCGCACGTTCAAATTCGATGTGATCGAGTCAGTGGACGGTTGAAGCTCGCAAATTTTATTACGGTTCAGGTCAACTAACCTTGTCAAAAATTTGCACACCCTCCGAGGTGCATGTTCGCGTTCTTCGTTAAAATTAAAATCCACTACCATCAGACACTGAATTAAGTACCAGCAGTATTGTATTTTTAAAAGATCCCTGCACTTGCTCAATCAATGCCTATACATATAAGGTGCCACACAAAAATTCGTAAAGATTCCATGGCTTCAGCAAGCTTCCAAATTATACGACACCGGGCGTGTGGAACCTTTCAACCCACGGCTGATCGATAGTGTGCCGAACTTGCCGGTACCGCCTCCATATTCATGACAGCCTGAAAATAAAAAGTGAAAAACGGCCCCGGTTTTTTGAGGGGTGGGTGGGTGAGTAGGTGAGAGAGAGAGAGAGAGAGAGAGGCTGTGGGGGGGACATGGGAACCAGTGGACCGAGAGGTCGAGCCCATGCACGCGGATACGTTTTCCACTCGTAAATCTCTCAAAAACTGCGAGGATTCCCATCCCACTGATACAGAACTGAGCCATAAACCCTAGTTTTTTTTTGCGAAGATAGAAACTGGCCGGTGCAAAAAAAATTGTAGCAGGGTGTGTGAATTGGGTGTTAATTTGAACGCTTGTTAAAAATCCAGGGACTTGGTTGTGAGTCAATTGGTGCGGCATCGATTCTTCTTGTCCTGTACCCCAGCAGATAATCGTGGAGACTCTGCTTCATGTCCAGGCCTCATTCGGTGTCGGATCGTTTCGAGTTGGGGGCGTCCGAGTGCGTGCTTGCCGCTGATTGACGCTGCTCGAGCGCGACAAATTGTCGGGTCAAGTGTCGCCACAGGCGTTTGATGGGCTGGAGGACACCTGAAGAGCATGTGTCGGATGTCTTTTTTTTCGGTTTGTAAACAAACCGCTCATATTTTTTTTATACGTTGCCAAAATGTCACTCGCTCGTTAGCAACTTATTAGCAAGAGTTTGAGGAATTTCGGATGCGGATCTTTCCCTCGGGTACGGGCTCTTCGCCCAGATTATCATCATTTATGCTCCAGACTCCTGCAATTTAGGCGCAGAATCTCCGCCAATGTGATAGATGCTCTTTCGATCCCAGAGTTCTGCATTATTATATTATCAGGTACGGAATAAGATTCATTACCTGTCACGCTCATGAACCTTGCGGATTTTTGTCTGATTATTTAAATCATGAAGACGTATAGAGTATATAGAGGGACCAACATGTGAACAAAATTATTTGTGTCAAAATGTCATAGGTTAAGGTATTATTTTATCAAAATGTGATAGCTTGATGGTACTTTTTTTCCAATATAATTTTTATTCTCTCAAATTAGACGTAACCGCTCCAATCGTCTCTGTCGTCCTTCGTTAGCCTTCGAGAATAAAATCGGATGAATCGGATGTGTCAATCGAACAAAAGGATGGGAAACGCGCTTTCGAGGTCTAATGATCAAATTAAAAGGTGGGTTGGATCCAGTTCAGACGGAAATTCGGTTCAATTAGCAAGTCAGTCCTATATGCACGAAAAAAGTCTGAAAATCATTGCAAGTTTAGCTCTAATAAAACCGCATTAGAGTGACACATTTTTGGGATAAAAATTTACACTCTGTTCTCCACCCACTTATTGCAAACTATACGAGAGCTTATTTCACTTAGGGCTATGCGGTTTTTGCACCGATTTTTTTTTACAAACTTCCAGTACTTTTTTTGTTAGTTGCGTTGCTGGGAAGCTCTCGTGATGCAGTATAATTCGATGATGTAGGCCTAACAGGAAAAAAGGGTACATCCCATAATTGTGGGTCCCCCCTGGGCTGTCGACCACCGTTAAAACAGTTGGCAATTATGGTTTATGGTTGCGGAATTTCTCTCGCCAGGGAACAACACTGCTATTCAACTAATAATACTAAAGGCTGCCAGTAGTTGTTTTTTGTTGGTATAGCCTCGGGCCTATTTGCATTAAATTATTCACGAGAGTGACCTGACAAAAAATGTGGGGGCCTTAATGGCACTCGGATGTTTCTTTTATAATAAATGCCTTCGGGAGGGACGTTTATTGTGCGGGGAAAAAATAATGGGTGGTCTTTCTATTGAATTGTTGTACACTCTATTTGAAAGTGCATCCGATTATTTTTACTTTTTTAAAAAATTTGCTACCGACCAACAAGGCTGCATTTCAAAGGTTATGTGGATTCAAATTTGTGTGGACAGGGTCCGGCCTGTAGGTGTTAAAACTCGGGTTCGTAATGGACCAGTAAACGTCAGTGCAGTGAAAATTTTAGGCAACTTCTGCGAGAGCCATTGGATGCAACGCGGGACATTTACAGGCCAATCCTGACGTTCGGCGTGTGATGACCATCATATCAAAGGCTAATAGCATAACCGACAGGGAACTGGCGACGTGTATGTTGCATTTATTTTTATTGCCACGTGCTCTCCCAAAAATTATGCCCCCACATTTTGTCGAGTGTATGATGCAAAAAGCACAGTTAATGAAGATGGCCTCTAGCAGCTGGGCGAAATAATTCGTCTTTTGTGGAGTAAATGCATTGCTTCATGAACATATGTACTATGTAACTCTGAGAAGTTTAGAATATTTAAGCACGGGCTGCAAATGTCCAGACTTCTGTTTGCTTTTGTACAGTATAACAAGCCTGCAGTTTCCATGTAGTTAAACGGTATTTTTATATTCAAAGTCTTGTGTACATAGCTTGCGGGGCGAAGTACAGTATCACAGCAGCTGGTGGTTTACCTTGGGAAAATTTGGAAACGGTCGCGGTCCTTAGATGCGTTAGACGGCCCCAAAAAATTGGCATAACGTGCTGGCCACAGGGGCAGATAAATATTCATAGTCGTCAATGTCACTAAGGCCTGTTTACGCCCTTACGATTTAAGCCTCGGTCGCACGATCAGACTCTTTGCGACCGACCGTCTGGTCGTGCGACCGATGCTCAAATCGTGAGGTTTTACATGTTGGTTTTTCGACATTTTGTGCCTCTACATTTTAGACTCGTTTCGGTCATATTTATCAAATGATCCTGCTCCCCCGAGTTTCTTACTTGCAAGAAAGCTCCCTCAGCTGACAAAGGCCCCGTTTTTGGTGGGTCCAGCAGGCACAGCTTCCGTCCCGACTAATTCACCATCACCCTGTAAAAGCCGCAAGGGTAAGTGCAGCATGGGGTTGAGTAACGAGCTGGGTCCGCAGTCCCTGCCGCGAGTCCAACCGAATGAAAAGCGACAAGTGCTTGAGCAGGTGAGAAAGTGTGTGGTGGCTGCTCAAGATATAAAGACAAGCGTAGGAGGCGCCTTAGAGAAACCCGGGGTAGGGGGGGGGGGCAGCCTTTTAGAAAGTGTTAGCTTTTGGCTTGAGGAGCAATCTGCAAGGCCAATCCGTCCTGCGGCCATGTTTCTGCTAAGTGAGGGCCAGATGTTGCCACCAACTTACAGGGACTCCTTTCTCTGGGAGTCGAGCAAGGGGCTTGGAAACCCCCCACAGACACATCCGGATAGACTTGTAACCTAAACTCTCTCTCTCCAAAGCGCGTCATTTGCACTGTCAGAAAGTTTTCCCTCGACAGCAACAGTTTGGCAAATATCCTCAGCTGTCGTGTGAAAGGGAAAGGGGGCAGTAATCAGCATTGTGCCAGTTGACATTTTGTGTAAATCCATTTTTTTTGGGAGGGGTGTCTGATGTCTGCCAGTGCGAATTTAAGCGTTTTTTTAAAAAGGGGGTCGGGCTGTAAGTGTTGACAAGCGCAGATTCATCTGTCTGCTGTGTGTGTATTGAAACAGGTTGCTTTGTTGAATATTTTAAAGCGGACAGTCGTTGGGCTTTTGTTGCAGCAGGCCATTTGTTATAATTTGCCTGGGCCGGATAGGGGAAGGTTGGTGATGATTAATTTTTATTTTTTCAAAAAAAGTAGCCGCTCTGGGATAATTAAAGCTCGAGACCGTCCACACTGTGAGTTTAGTCTCATACAATGTCAGTGTGCAATGTGGATATTTTTGACGGTTTAAATAGTAAGTCATTGGCAGTAAATATTTTGCCAAAAGGCATTTTCAATCTACACTTGCACATCAATATATTCGAAATAGCAGTAATCGTTTGTTGGT
This sequence comes from Catajapyx aquilonaris, assembly GCA_000934665.2. Classification (NCBI taxonomy): domain Eukaryota; kingdom Metazoa; phylum Arthropoda; class Diplura; order Dicellurata; family Japygidae; genus Catajapyx; species Catajapyx aquilonaris. The sequence continues at coordinate 70,643 of KZ538417.1, forward strand.
TTTATATAACGATGGAGTGGGTAGATGAAGGAGGGTGGAAGGGTCGAGATGTGTACTCATCGACCTCCAGCAAACGACTGAGGAGTTCCTCCACCCATTGCGCATGCGCGGATAGTCGCGGTAACAACAATATGCGGCCAATCGGAATGCACAACCACACAACGAAGGATTTTAATCTGATAGATGCCCGATTTTTTCCCCGCAAAATATTTTGAAGCATTGCCTGATGTAGCTTCTGGGACATTCACTTCAAAAAGCGTCAAAAAGTCACTTGTTAAGTAATTATTTTTTTGAACTAATTGACGTCGTTAATTAAACTGCCCCTAAGTTTGACGTTTCAACATTATATGCATAACTAGTTCTGCTATATTTTAGCAGACTTTCAAAACTTTTTTTTTGCTATTTTTGCCTGCCAGTCGCACAACCCACTCTATTCTCATGTACATGTCGCAGCCCTTGACGCACAAACTGTAAATACAGACAGGGTAAGCCCCGTCATAATTGCTGAAAGTTCAGTTAATAATATTTTCATGCTAAAATGACGGGTTTTTTTTTTCCCTCCCCTGCTCTTCTAATCCGCCCTTTTCACTCTAAAACCTCCAATCTCTATTGAAGTTACCGTGTAATCCGTCTCTTCAAAGCGGATTCGTATATACAGTACGAGGAAACAGGTCTCTTGTAGAGCTGCAGACTATCTTTTCTGGCTCGTTCTCTCAAAGGCAGAGTGACGTGTGCTCAACTATTTTGGCGTGAAAAGCAAGCTCGCAATTTTTTTTTTAAAGCGAGGCATGGGCTTGCTGGTGGATGAGGACTGGAAGGTATAGTACAGTGCATATGCGAGCAGTGTACTAAGCCTGTCGGCCATTGGAAAGCCATTTCCAGCAGCCAGCAAGATTGGATTCTCGCCACTAAATTGCGGGTCGGTGCCAACACTGCGAGTTGCACCAAAACAGGCATAATGAAAGGAGAGGAGGGGGAGGGGGTTGTATCGGAGGGGGTGAGCCCAAAATTCTATTGGAAAAGTTTTAAACTCTGGTCCTAAAGCGGCTTATGGTGACCACTTTCCATGCAGTACAAGATAAGGTGCGACTCGCATTGAGCGATGTGGTTGGTAATGAATGATTAATGAATTATTGATTACAATGTCTAGCGTACTATATAAGACACTACTTGTGCAGTCGTTAGATTTTTAGCTATTGTATTATCAATGAATTATTTTACCAGCGCAACCTAGTGCTCACCCACACTCGCGCAGCTACACTGATGTGACAACAACGTTGCTAGAGTTACTCCCCAGGGGTCTATGAGGTTCGTTCCAGAGCTTTTAATGTCGGCCATTTTGTTATCCTACAACCCTAAAAGTATGACCAGGTTCAGAAAGAGACGTGACGTATGATGACGTTTCATGAAGCACCAATCAGAGGCACGATTCCTGCTGCCCAATGATCTTCAAGTATCTCATCTGATCGTGCCTCTTATTGGCGCTTGATGAAACGCCATCATACGTCACGTCCCTTTCTGAAAGTTGTTTTACTATAGCGTTGGAAATACTGAAATACAGAGCAGCACACCCACTCTAGAGAACTTAATAGCAACTATCATTCATAATTCCAATCATGGACTTGGGGCGAACTGTGGGTCGTTTGCGTTCGTAAAAAATGCATATAGTTCAATTACTAATGAAAATAAAATATATATTTATAAATAAACCAAAAATCATTCAGGCATAATATCTGGGTTGCAATGGCAATCAATTTTATCATGAAAATGGCTTCGATTCGTTTTGAGGAGATCCGAGAGTCGCTGAACATTTTGCGAAAGAGCAGAAAATCATCCTGTAATATTCCTCCATTGGTTGGTCTGATCTGAATGCGATTTTCCCTTCCCAGTTTATATCCACTGCCAAGTCCGGACACATTTAAAATTTGCGAAGAGCAATAACATTATTGGGAACCGTTGGCCTAACCAATCAAGCAATCCCATCTCTGAGAATGGAAAAGATGGGAAGTCCGCGAATGTGAATTTTGCTATTTACTGGCGGCACAAGGAAGCCGTAAAGGTCCTCCTTTTATGGCCGGCTTTTTTCATAGATGGGGGGAGGGGGGGGGGGGGGGNNNGGGGGGGGGAAGGCCTCTCGCTTCATTTCTTCTTCTTTTTTTATCCTTCTTTAGGGGAGGGGGGGATGATCCAAGACCCAAGAGACTCCGTCTTGGCATCGCCTCCGCTCTATTCACTTATTCAAATAAACTTAAGAGGATTTCACGGCTAAAGCAGCAAACGGCTACACCCAAGTTTTATAATTCTTGTTGGCAGCGGCATTAAGACTAAGGAGAACTCAAATATTTCACCGGGGCAAAGGGAAGCCCCCTGCGGGCGTGGAAAACTACACTGCAAACTGCTATACTTATGATCTAAGAAGAAAGAGAGAGAAAAAAAAGGGGGGCAGAAAAAGAGCAAAAATCTGTGTGGCCTGCGAGAGGGGAAAAAAATCCAGAAGAAAAATCTGTAATATGGTTCAGCTGGAGTGAGCCGAAAAATTATAACCGCCCATTGTTATGGGAGACACTACTTGTTGTTTATGTGAGCAGTTGAGCAATGGTCACCAATTTTCCATGGCTATTAACAGATTGCAAGAGCCTGTTTTTGAGTGTTTTTTTTGCTTCAAATAATTGTGTGAGCCTAGTGTGACACGCTTCTGATGGCAGCCCAATAGCGCGAGGCACAATAATGGCATTACCCCTCCAACAATAGCAGCGCAAACCGTTTATAAAACCGGTTGGAGCTGCAGTATTAATCTATTAACTAATTGAGGGCAAACGTGAGCCCGATAAATTGTATCGAGCACTCCGATATATATATAGCAATGCTGATCAAAGCGACGATCCTGTCTCATGAAACATTAGGGTATATGACATTATTATTTGCAACCCCTGACAGCAGTAGTGAAGAAACTATTTTTAATTAATTAATCTGTCAATTAATATCATAAGTTCATTCGTGTCGGTTTCACAGAAAGACTTTATGTTTGTTCCTTCCCGAGAGCCATTTAGAGTTGAATCTGCAGGCAATTAGTCCCCGGACGGAGACATCCTCAAGCCAGCTAATAATCATTATTGGATTCATTAGTGACGAATTTGGGCGCCTTTGACAAGCAAGGCAGCCCGAGTCCTCCGGATTCCGCATCCGGAAGGCTGCTCACGAGCCAAGGTCGGCACTTGACTCCGACAAAGCCTCCACTTTTCCATCACCTCGCCGCTATTAATCCTAATCTGGGGCGCAATGTTTGATCATTACCCAGTCCCCAAATTGCAGGAAGGAAGGGGGGGAGGGCCTTCTTCTCAATTAAGCCTAAAGGGATCGGGGCTGACTTTTGGGTTCCTGAGAAAGGATCTTCAGGACATTTAGTGCGTGTGACACCTTGACTTTTGGATGCTCCCAAGAGGATCTGTTCCCCCCCATCTTATGTGGGGCCTGCTTCAAACTCGTAAAACACACCCAAATCTAATCTCCTACATCTAATCTGATGTGGCCCTAACGACTGCTTTACTTTCAGGGATGGCCTAATAAAAGCCTTTTATTTCCAACCCCTAGCCGCTGGCTAATGGAAATTCAGCCCTCATCCGGGAAAAGTTTAAGGTCCGGAATTTCCAATTGTCTCTCACCTCTGCGCAAGATCTAGTCGTCTCTATTGTCAAATTACAGCTCAATGTGCACTCTGGACGTAGTACCAAATCGTTCACATAGATGGCGCATCATCGTGGACAAACAGAGGCCTGCTCTATATGCGATGAGTATATGTGTATGGATCCTCCCAGCATCCCATGGACCAAGCCCAGCTTTGAGCTTTGAGCTGAGACACGCACTGTGGCTTTCTGTTTACCTCTTTCCCCTGGACCCCCTTAGCCGTGGGAATGCTGCTTCCAAGCCTTGTAATCAATACAAGGCTTTTCCCTACCCCATCCCCTGGCTTGCATTCGAGTCATGCGGGGGATAGGAAGCTTGTATCGGGCCTGCATTGAAAGTGTGTGTGTGTGTGCGACGAACTAACCTATACATTACACAAGAAGACATTCATATTACATAATACAACTTACATTAATAAAGCAGAAAGTTTGTCTGTTTGTGTATGTCCGGGCTACCTAACTAAGACTAAGAATGATAAAACTTGCACATTAATGGCTTATACAGCTGACACAGGGAAATGTTTTAAAGTCTGAATACCTCATATTTCGGATATTTTTCCCATCAAATCAGACTACTAATTCCCTTATTCTGTCTGTCTGCTTATATGATGCCCCTGTTGACTCATCGCCTACAGCTGGCCTACAGGTAGTAGTTACCATAGCTTTCACTTTCCCCGTTCAACAATTAGAGGTCATATAGCGGCCAGATAGGGTGGGACCCTATGGAGGCGAGACACGTACTGGTGGGCTTTGTCCTAGGGGTGACTCATCACCAACGTGCATGTAGTACTAATTTTTCCCTGAGAATGGCAGGAGTGTGCAGAGGGACAGCCTGTGCGCCAACTGGTAGTGGCTTATCGTACTATGTCCAAGTTGTGGGGGATGGGTCAGGCAGTGTTGCCAAAATTTGGCAACGGGTCCGCTACTAGTATGCACTATAGAGAAAAGAGCTAAAGGCCAGATGTTGGTTATGCAGGGTTCGTCCGTCATAAGCGCTGGATGATGCGTGCGGTAGATAAAAATCCAATATCGGAGCAGCCTTTGGCCGATACACGTCTGTTAGCGCGGGTTATCAAACCCTTTGTCTTGGTCCCCGTCGACCCAAAGGCAGGGGGGCCCCCTCGGTTGAAAGAAAGGAAAAAAAAAAATACACCATAAGTTTCGAGTTCCCTCCGCCCTTTTCCTCCCCCCCCCCCCCTCCAAGTCTCCCTTGGCTTTAAATGAGAATGTGACTCTCCATCCGATTTCCAAGACACGTAGCCCGGAAATTGACGGCCATCAATTCCGCCCAGTTGATCGCGAGAAGCGGTGAAATCTCAGATTGGAGTCGAGTCCGCACGCAGGCACCCGGATCACTGCCTGGCGATCCGGACTGCCAAGCTCCATTCTCATTTCCAACCCTTCCCTATAATACTATATATATATATATACACTCATACTACATATAGACGAATCTATACGATTTTTTTAAAACAAAATAATTCCGGATTGGTGCAATTTTCTAATTAAGTGTACGTCACTACTGCTTTTCATTTGCACGTTAATTGCTGAATATTTGCATAATGTGAAAGAGGATATAGTAAGGGAGGGGAAAAAAAAAGTAATTTGGCGGCGTGCTTCATGAAAAGTGCAAGTACTTGGGCTTGTAATCAGCGGAAGGAAGTGTGTAAAGCATCGCTTTAATAAGCAAGGCGACGTCCTCTGCCAGCCTGCAATAGCCTATCCGGAGGAGCCAATTTCTTAGAATCACGGCACCAGGGGTTAATAAGAAGGCCAACTTGCAGTACAGTACAGCTCAGACGAAATTGTTAGCACCAGCAAAGATTGCGAGTAATTACACTAGTTGCGAGTAGTTCATACACATCAATCAATTGAACTCTTCAGGGGGGGGAAAAGCACACAGCGGAACAACTTTTTTTTTAAATTGAGTAACACGAGGGGCTTATATGTTCCAAAATCCGGAATTAACAACTAAAATCATAATGTAGGCTATAAACATGATGGTCCTCGTTTAATTGGGTAAACGTCGCGAACTATTTAAAACGAGTAATTCATGTTACCAACCGCCATTCAGTGCCATTAATATCAACATGGGCATCACGAGTGCAATTATATCACTTAATTAATCATCAAGTACTAATGTTACAGGGTGAAAATCTGTTAATTCCGGGGTTTAATGTAGCACTGGGAGAGTGGACTGTCACATTGTACACACAAACACAGCAATGAGCGTCTGATTCAATCTGCTTGTACATGTTTTATAAATTAATTGGGTTTGAGTTGTGTTATTAAATAATATTCCAATATTTGCTATACGAAACCTGACAACACTGCCAAACGGTTAGGATTGAATCTGGATATATCGGCTGATTTCTTTGGTACTGACTAATTTACGGGTGGGCTAATTTTGCATCTTTGTGGATAGTTTCATTAATAAATAATAAATAAATATTCGTTGCAAAAGTGTCGATTTGGCTCTAACAAACATACTTTTCCCCTGTCCCTTTAAGTATGTTATATCCGTAGTCAACTGCAGTACCAACTGTCTCACATAGATGGCGCACACTACTGATGACTCACCGCGGACAAAGGACCTGAATGACCTTATGCTGCATTTTTTTAACAAACTGTGACCTCTAGGCCACAAAAGGTCACGGTTAATTTGTAATTCATTGCGATCCGGCGGAAGTGGCCTGCAAAATGGAGTGTAGCACCCGGAGGCTCATATATTTCTGGTGCTGGCTGGTTGGAGTTGGGGGGTTGGGTTGGGAAAGGTGTGGGGGGTGGAGGAGAAGCATTAGGGAATAGGGAAATAGCATTACACACGGGAGGAAAAGCAGGCCTCGTGTTCCCCGCCATTCAAGTGATGCTTTATGGCCGTCACGCTCATTTTTATTAGCCTAGAGTGGAACAAGCTGGATGAAAATGGAATATTTTTTTTTCTTCTTGGTCTGCTGTGTGTGTGTACGGAAAAGTCTGCGGTGCGCGTGTAAAAAGCTATAGTTGCGGAATGTAAGAAAAAATGTGTGACGTCAGGTTGACACAATAAAATGCAGAAATATTTATGTACATTTATCATAAAAAATATGAACATTTCACGCCACATAGCATCAGTTTCAGCACTATCAGTAGTCCAGAAGTTGGTTATGTAATCCGGACAAACCCACAAACTTTCCTGTTTATACAGTACTATTATAAGATTGTGATTATATGCGTTCCACTGCCTTGTTTTTAGTGCGGCACTTGCGAAATCGAGTTTGGAATTGACCAATTGGGTATTAAATGCAGGTCTCTCTCTTTCTTTCTTTTTTGTACAGTCGTCTTGAGCTTGTCCTGTGGAGAAATGTAGCTCTGAGGCGGGTTTAGGAGCCAGACAAATAAATTTAGTTCCGTCCGATAAGGCAGGAGTTATTGGACTTGGGACTGACATTGTTTGCAAGGGACTATCTTTATTGCCTGGCGATAGGCAACTAGGAATATGTCGCTAAGCTTAGCTCGGTTAGCCGGCAGCAGGGCTTCTCTTTTTCTCTGGGAAAGTTGTAAGACCGTCAGTGATTCGTCAACTGCAACTGCCAATATACAGTACAATGCAAAACGGAAAATATTTAGTCGAAAAATAATTACGACCAAGATTTTTTTTGTGTAAGTTCGTAAGAGCAATATTTGCAGCACTGATTATAATTCACTAATATAATAGGGCAGCTCTTTTCAATAGCCTCGGTCACTATAGAACTCTTCGTAAACACAATTTTCCGAAAAATAATAGCCGACTATGTACCGCAGATGAACATGTGATTAGATGCTCAAACTTGGCTTTGAGGTGGGATGGCAAACATATTTTTTTTTCATCCTTAAAAAAAAAAAACACGGACGAAATTCGCTAATGAAGTCCGGTAATTACTCAAAGCAAGAGTCGTTAGTATGGAAATTTCTGTGTTTCACCGGGAACGATCCTTTTGATAATGGTTGATAAAAAAAGTTGGACGGAAAAGTTTTTTTTGTTTTTTTTTTGGGGGGGGGAGGGTAAAAAACAGAGCAATGCTCATTACCAGCTACCGGGCGCCTTTGATATTTCATTTTTGGGTCTTTCAACACTGCCTGAAGCTTGGCTTGTAGGTAAATTCAGCGGACATTAACCGCAATAATTTTGCAGGTTAAAAAACACAGCTTGAATGCGGCACAATTATTTTTCCTGTAGGAACTACTACCCGTTTAGCTTTACCATTTTTGACTTACTGCTGAGAATTGATTGTATGCATTCCAAATGATCACAAAATGTTGTGCGAATTCTGCGCATTTCTCGATTTATAGTCGTCAACGTTCTGAAAAATTGTTGTGAAAAAAAATATGGGAAGAGGAAGCGTGTTTGGCGATTCGGAAGCACCCTGAGGAAAACCTGCGAAGGAATTTTCTTTGATCTCTTCCTCTTCGGGTCCTGGAATCAACCTGGCGGAAGAGTATGCGTCTCCGATCCTTTCCGAACCCCACCGAACTGAACCGAACCGTGCCAAAGCCTGCATGAATCAGCCCACAATATTTTGGAGTCCACATTTTAGGGTGAAAAGCTGGCCCGACGGATCGATCCCCAGCAAGAGAGAAGAAGAAGAGTCGACAAGTGACAAATAAGTTTTCCTTATCCAGGCACGTGGCAATAGGAAGGAAAGGTCCGGCTTGGGCTTGGGGGAAAAGCGGAGGCCATTTGCATGCTTAGTTGCATTTCCGTTTATCTCCTTCCGGGCTCTGAATAAGGCTTGGCTCTTGCTTCGTCTGGCGAGGGAAAGGAGCCTTGATTCCGGGTCCAAATTACGCGTGCAATAGGGGCTAATAATCACTCTGCCCCGGAGGCAAAGAGGGTACAAAGCGAGCAATTTCGTTCCATATATTGTGCAATTCTAGTGTGAGAGAACGTGGCCATATTGTTTTCGAATCTGCGCCGTTCAAATCGATACATCTTTCCCTAAACTGTCATGGCTGCCACTCATTGATCTGGCAACATGATAATCGTAATGTTTGCAGTTTTGTAAGCTTACAGCAATTGGCCGGCAGTAATTTTCCATTGCACTGTGAGCATATTGTTCAGCATGTTGTCGACAATCCAATTTTTGTGGTACCGTAATTACAATAATGTTTTGCGAAAAATGTCATACTGCATTTTATCTCGTAATGAATTTGATCGATCCGCATTCCAAGTCTTAGTGTGAATTTGAGTGAATCCTGATCGTAATTGCACATGTCCCGCTAGAAATTCACGCACGGTTTGACCCGCATGAAAGGTGATGAACAGCACACTCGCCAGTGGGCCATTCCAGATTTTTTTTTTTTTCAAATTCATTACTTTCGGTGGAAAGACGCGTCTCCAACGTGCAGCCTGATTGCGTCCTTTCATAAAAATGAACCTGGAC